>CANNZV010003929.1:0-51035 GCA_947561585.1 Caprella mutica | reverse complement strand
ATAGTTGTTTGATGAAAGTATTGAATACTTTATTGTTAAAATTTACTTTATAGTAATTTTCTTCGCTATTTTTTAAAATAGAAGAAATTTGAATTAAATAATAAACATGAATAGACTCTCGCTTGTTGTTTTATATTCTTTATTGTGTAGATGCAATCTTGGTTCACAGATTATAGGGTATCGAAGACTTAAACTTTGTAGCAATCATTTCCAAGTTTGCAGTTTAAACTTCGATAACCAGCACTGAAATACATGGAATAAGTTTGAATTACATTCCAATTACCACTCCAATTACCCTTATCCTCAGAGTCTATATGGTAGTTAAAATTAATCTTGTAGTAGAGAGGTATTGGACAAAATTGTTATTTCACATACATGTGTATTACTTCATTTATTGTTTTAGGTACATATTTCTACTACATTCATTCGCATGTTGAGTCCTTCTTGTCAAACCAGGAATAATAAAGTATAGTTATAACGATCAATAAATTTATTCCTAGCTTTTCATTAACTTTTGGAAAAAAAATATTTACTATTAAAGTAAATAGAAGGAGTACAATTGAACCAAGAAGTGCCGGTGTATAGTTAATTCTACGTCAAAACTACATCTTTAATTGTAGTTTTCTTGAATTATATTATTTAGCGATATGTACCATTTTCAAATCGCCATTCGTTCGTCATCTACTTCTAAATTTTTGTCTATTAATCTTTCAAAATGAAGGAAAATATTCAAGAATTAAACATACTCAACTAACTTTATCATTTTCCTCACAACTATTTTTTTTTATTTAAGAAAAAAAATGAAAATATTTTTTGTTTCCATAATTTTAAAAAATCATTATGAAGTTCTAACATTTAAATACTACCAGGACCAGTGATCGAAAACTAACCGAGAAGTAGAATTTGAAAAATTATTCCAAAAATACAGATAACCGTTAAAATTGCAAAAAAATTTAACAATTTCAAAATTTGTACAGGGCTGGCCGAAAAAAATAACCGATCTAAAGGGGTTGTAATTTGTAAACTACTATTGGTAGAAGATTGAAATAAATATCCTTTGAAAGATATGAATTCCAAGTTTTATTTCATAACATATTTAGCATATAAAACCACCACCAGACTTAATAAACTGATAAAAAGGATAAACGCTTTTCTATCGCATTCTGTTTTGCATGTGTGCGCAAAATAATTAGCCGATTCGGCTTCAAATTATAAAACATTATAGCTAGAAGACTGAATTAAGTTTGATTTAAACGAGGAAAAACTCATAATTAATTTGATATCATTCATACGTAAAAACGAAATATAAACACATCTGCAGATCTTCAGTTTAATTAGCAGTTTATTATCCCAAGAAAGCCACAATTAACAATTAAATAGAGGAAACTTACCCTTGTGGCGATGTTTTAGTCAATTATCGATTTCAGGCAACATATGGAATATTATTATGTAACATAATAGTTCAATGCAATTACGTCATGGGATATGTCCACGCTACAGTTCATAAATTAAATATAATAAATTCGGCCCATGAAAAACAGCAAGGACAGAAGCATCAATAACAAACATGGATGGAAATTTTAAATTTTCGATTATAAAATAAAATCAGTGATTAATTTATCCGTAGAGATTTAAATTAAGAAAACTATTGATCATTCAATCTTAACATGTCATGTAACACATTTATTTGACGCCGTTTTTAATGGAATATCATCAAGAATGCATGCTAATACTCTATACAGAATTTGAAACAAAGTCGTTTTGATAAATTCAATGAGTCTGATAGTGTGGTCATGTAATGCTAAATTTATTATGAAATAAAACTTGGAATTATTATCTTTAAAATGAAACCTATTTCAATATTCTATGTAGCAATAATAGTTTACAAATTACAACACCATTAAATCGATTTCATCATTTTTTTTCAATAATTTTAGTAAATATGATTTTACATGTGACTGCTAATTTTGTAGTAAATCGGACAACGATCTGCAAAAGTAGGTCAACTAACAGGGTGCCCTTAATATTTTAGTCCACTAATTTCCCCATTATTTACTCTTTTCTTTATATTAAATTATTGTGGGAAATTGTCTAATTCAAACCTGAAGCTCAGGCACGGGAGGAATAAATCTAAAGGAAATCCACATTAAAATAAAATAATCAAACAAGATATCTAATGAAACGGTGATCAGATTAAGACATTTATTTGCAAACAGGTGACTGTAACAATATATGTAATTCTTATTAAGACCATAGTGTTTATATCTGAATAAAATGATAGGTACATTCTACCTGTCTATAAACTAGTCAAGATTATTCTTCTTTCGTTAGTTAAAATTGATTCTTTTACCATTTCAAAATGAAAATTATTTTTTAGCAATTACAGTTATATGATAATTGAATTTTGTAATAATCTATACACAAAGAAGGATATGAAGGGTAAAAAGTGGTGACAATTTTTATTAGAAGACGACACATTATTCTTCATGGTATATATATTATTTAAATATAGATAAAGAATTTTTAATGATAATCATTGATGGATAGATTAAATTTCAATATTGAATGACATACGTACGTATAAAATTTACACATTATAACATACATGAAATGCGCATTCATTAATTTCAAATACCATTATCCTTTAAAAAAAAAGTTTTTTTCTTATATTAAAGTGGTAAATGGGATACAATAATATTTTTTACATGTAAATTTGATTCAAGATTCTCTACTTTCTAAAAGTAATCTTTTCGAAAGAGTTCAAATACATGCAGTATATCAATATTCCTACTCAAAATAATATCATAATTCTTAATAATTGAACATCGTGAGTTTATCAATAAACTTGATAAATTCAGAGTTTCACAAAATTGAACTGCTCATCAGGCATAAATTTTATCAGGGCAGTGTCACACTAACGTTTTTTCATTGCGTTTTCACAGCGTTTTTGACTCTGAGAAAATTATTGTTAAACCCATGATACGCGACGTTTTATGAGCGTTGAAAATGCTCCAAAAAACACTCGTGCCCTTATTCTCAAATTCCGATTAATATAAGTCAGGATAAATTATTTCATACATATATATAATAAAAAACCGTCCCTTTGCCTATCCCAATTTTAATAAATTACCTGTTATATACTGCATATTTCCCTTTCTATAATTGCACATTACGTTCAAAAGATCTATTGTCATGGCGCTAAAATTATTAACCAATTCATTATCTACAAATGGGAGGAAAACTGTAATACATAATCACAGCTATTCTATTGTACGGTAAATTTATTGCCAATAAAATGATATAATAAATAATTGTCGCTTAACATTTCGATTTATCTCCACCTCGCTACCGTTATTGAATCCATTTCGAGCATTAAAATTATCCCCGACTGGAATTATTTCATTTGTTAGCGATGTAACGCTGCAATTTATCACCAAATGTAATTAATTTGCATCAAACTATAAAAGGATTTCATTCGGGAAATGCAGCGTGAAGCATGATTTGAAGATTAATATTTCACACGGAATCAATGATTTCAACTCGGATCAGCAACTCCAATAAATATATTTTCAATTCATTTTAATTTGCAAAAGTTATTTATTCAAATATTAAATTTTCGTTTTTCGAAAGTGTGGATGAATTACTACATATATTATATTTTCAGGGTTTAATAAAATATTATTTCATCTTTATCATTATCCACATTGATTCTGAAAAATATTTATTTCGTACTCTAAATTATTATGTTATATTGGATAAAGGCTATTAATTTATGAAATCATTTGACAGTATTGATGAGTTTTACGTCATCAATTCCATGTCTTCCACATCAGAAATTATTTGGTGTTTTCTGTCAGAAATCATAATATATCTCATAATATCGAGGCAGACACGAAGACTGCTCAGTGCTCAGTGCTCACTGCTCAGTGCTCTTTTTGAGATATCTGTCGTTGCCAGATACCAATTTATTGTTTATTTATGATGTTGTGTAAAACGATGGATGAAAAATTGAACATGTGAAAATTAGTAAAATATGATCAAATTATTCTCACAAGTGGAGATATATTGAAATATTAATCAGACTAGAGCATTATTACTATCATACATTAATAATATTATGGATATGATTGATGAAAAATATATAAATATATTTGAGAAGAAAGAGGTGGAGAAACTTTTTTATGATGTGGAGGCCAATATTATAGCATAACATTATGATTATTTTGTTCAAAGCAATTATGGATCAGCCTGTTGAAATATAACATGAAAACTCGGACTGTGACAATATGCTTTTAAAAATATAGATCCAGAAAATATAGAAATGTAGAGAATTAAACTCTATTTAATCGTTCTAAACCAGTGGTAGGTAGTGTTGGGTCCTATTTAATTTCATTTGGTCGTTGATGGTCTAAAATTCAAATCAAATTCAAATTATTTATTCAAAGTTACAAGATTACAATAAATTTTATGTAAACACAAATGAAAAAATTAAACTCTGAGCCCAATTAAGTTTTAAAAACTTCAAGGGCAACCTACCTCAAAAAAAAAAATTAAAAAAAACATGCTATACCTAGTACACAAAAATTAGTACACTGCGCAACTACATATACACTATACAGTTATACACCGTAATTTTTTTTTTTTTTGTATTATACAGAGAAATAATCATTATACATTAAAAAAATAAAATCGCTAAAAGCAAAATGCTGCACTAACTATAGCTAGACATAAAGTTTACAAAACACAAAATTAAGCTAACTGTCACGGAAAACATCAAATCTGTACTTTTTAATTTTCTTCCTGAAGAGAGAAATGGTTTGTATTGTTTTAGTTTCATGAGGTAAACTGTTTCAAAATTTCGCGCCTATAAATTGTTAGATTTTAAACAATATTTTGACAACCCTAATAATTACTAGTTAGGTTCAATTAAAAGTAATTATTATTGTAAAAATGCCCCCCCCCCCTCCCTGTACGGCAACAGGAAAGAGTAGATGGTGAATTTGCATGATTCTATTTTACTCTATTGTGACATGTTTATATGTACCAATAACATACTCAAAGTTGAATTAGTGAAAGAGAAGTTAGCAATATAACACTTTTTATTTTTCAAAGATTGACGGTGGATACTTGAAATTCGTTGACTTTTAATCAAAATCAAATGAGACACGCAATTATACTTTGCAATATCATCGAAATTAATTTGATAATGTTAGAGATATAGAAAATATCATCAAAGGAATGGATTACTAAGACTTCATTTAGACTGAAAAAGACAAACAAATTTACTGACGTGTCCTAGATAACCTGGCATCAGATAGCATCGTTTGTCATTGCTTTCTCAAAATGCTTGTCACTGGTGGAAAGAAAAACATTTTTACTGCGTGGTAGCTATAGTTGTTTCCCCATGCGTAGTAGTTTTAGTTACCTTTTTTTAAATGACACGTATAATAGTTCTATTTAACGAATAATTATTAATTAACAATAAATGTCATAAAAATATAAACATACCGCGTATAAAAGCAAAATGTTATAATAAGTCATTTTCACTGCATAGTAGTAGTTGTAGTATCAATTACGTGAAAGTTTTAGTGTTAGCACACAATTAGTAATATTGTAACGCAGTACCTAGCATGTGATGTCAAGTTACATCCAACAATAATTTGTACATCATGATGTTATATTGACTAATTAATATTTTTATGTTAAAAATGTACAAATAGACCTAACAAATCAGACTTTTTATAAATATCTCTCACAATCAAATTCATAGAACAAAGGATACATTCTTATCAAAAGTAGAAATCTCATGAAACATTTTGAAGAGATTCATTAATAAATGATTGGTAACAAATTTAAATTTTCTCATAAGATAAGTAAGAACGTGAACTTTGTTTGTTGTTTTGTCTCACCTATAGTTAAACTGCATGACGACTTTCAACGACATATGTTATAGATTTTAATATATAGTATATATAGAAGAAAAAACATCATGCTGACTCTTTCAGCTCAAAAGTTACTGCTAGTGCGCTTGTTGCTAATATATTTATTTTAACTTCACCTTTTCAGAAACTATGTGGTTTACGTGTCCATTAAATCCTCAACTGGAGAACTAACTCTGCGTCTGTTAAATGTGAGGACATTGCTGTATCTGGTGCAGCGCGTGCCTCTCGTTAAATTGGTTGTTCTTCCTGAACGAAATATGGGAAATAAAGAAGAAGACTCGTCCAGTTTTTCAAGAGCATCACGTTTCGGCCTGAAAAAACTAGCTCTTTCTTGCACTTTAAAGGCTTCTCGTCGCCATCACGTACAGTATACTCACCACTGGGAAAAATAAACCTGCTTGACTTACTCTATGAGTATTTGTTCTAAATTTAGACGGAATGACGCATCTTTCATCAAAAAATATTCTATAATCTTGAATTGTCTTTATGACATTAACTTCATGCTATTATAATCGAGTTATCATAAACTTTACACCTAAAATGCATGTTGTATTCGAATAACTCATTTCTTTTTGATTGCAATCAGTATACCAAATCACTTTATGGTAAAATGTGATTTCTTCTTCTAACTTGAATTAAAAAAAAACATTTCATCAAATGCTCGAAAATGTATCAATTATAATGTGGTAGCTTTGTTTCCTGTAATATTGAAAATCACATTACATTAATATTTAAAAATATACTGCCTATCTGGTAATTTCTTACGCACTTATCATCACAAGTTTATATAACTTATGCATATATTCATGAAAAATCTAATTCCTATTTTCTAAAATTACTTTTAAATATAAGCTATGCAATAAAAGCATAGCTTATATAAGCTATGCAATCTTTAATGTTGATAAATATCCATGAGTTTTTAATGAGGCATTATCCTCTATTTATTTTTCTAATCCTATGAAACTGTATTACAAAGTTTTTTAATACCTTTCGAGATGCAATATAAATACTATATTATTGTGCTGAGTAATAATATATACGATAATATTATTTGATATGGGAATAATGAGCATTGAGCAGTTCTTTGAATTGTATAAACATACAATCAAAAAATGTTCACAACCAACATATTAATATTGAAGAATTAATTTGAAATGCAAGCGTAAGGGAATTAACTTCTATATGTTGTAAAGAAATCATACACTCAAATGGTTTACTATTTTAATGTGTTGTACGTAACACTATACACTATAATGCCATATGAAAATTTTCAAGCTTATCAGCATTATGAAAAAGAAATCTCATTAGTACTACTTATCTATGGTACCAATAGTATGCGAATTGCGCTTAATCTTAGAGTAATAAATACTTAAAATTATGAACACTAATTGTGATCACCTTGTAGAGTAACGAAATTGTAGATTAAAGAACATGTATGTAGAAGTAAGAACACGTTGATCATTCTAAGGGAGGTTTCTTAATCATCTGATCCTTCCCTTTTGTTAATACAATAAAAACTAATGAACATAGAGATTTGAGACAAAATTTATTTAAAAAAAATTATATTGCTATACAATGTTGCACTCTTTATACTGTATGAACTATAATCTAAGAATTTTCCTTTCACCTCCAAAATTCTATGCGAAAGTATGACATTCCTCAAAGATGTTATTCAATTCCTGTATGATATATCACGAAATTAAGAAATTTATATCATGAAATTAATACATCCAAAGAGACAAATCATTTGGTTTAGATAATGGACATATATAGTACGTTTAAAAGAAAGAACAGATACTTTCAAAAATGTCTTCCAGAAGAAAGAGCTTTTAGATTGTGTGGATGCTTAAAAAATTAATCTTAACTCTTCAATGATTGACAATATATTTTCAAGATATTCAATCAATAATACTTACAATCCAAGTGCAACTTTTATTCAAACATTGTCGAAATAATGAGTACAAAGTAGAAACCAATAATATAGGGAGGATCGTTTTTTTCAACTTTTTCGAGTTGGGTTTTCTAGCAGTGCGGTTTATTTGCTCTTGCCTATAAAAATAAGGTTTGCAAATTGCAGGCCCCTGGTTCAACATCATTGCACCCAAATCTCCGTAAAGAAAATATATATATATATATTTAAATCACCCAAGTAGTATTGTTCCGTTTGTAATATCGTACAATTTGTACTAAAATACCATATTAAGTTACTGTCAAAATCGCAACACCATATAGTAGCTATCTTATCATCATCGCTCTCAAACACCTCCAAAAGAAAAAGAAAAACATGAATTGTAACGATTTTTATAATATACGTATCATCAATTATTTTATTTTTCAAATATTGCAACTGTTAATTACTCTTGCTTATTTAAAACCCATATAAGTGCAAAGAACAACTTTTAATTATCTTCTTATTCATAAAACTAGCTAAAACATACCACGGAGAGGTTGTAGTACGACGAGTTTCACACCATCCACTACATTTGCGATATATGACTCACCTAATCAAATTAATATTGTTTTATGTGTCAAATACTGCTAGCATCTTATAAAAAAAATCCCCCTTTAAAAAATTCAAGGTAAAAATTAATTGCCCATTTTTACATTATATTCATATAAGTTTGGTAGGTTGTAGTTTACATAAGGATATTTTTTAAAGAGTTTTCATACTAAGACTTTTCATTTGTAAATGGTAAATACTTATTTAAGCAGATAAAATGTTACTATATAACTTGTCTCATATACCTGTATTTCTTATATTTGATAATAAATTCTAACCAGATCGCATACCAAAGCAGTAAATGATGCTCAGAACCGCATAGCAAACTTACACCGAAAAACCGTTACTACATAATTTATGACACGTTTATAACGAATATTTAGGTGCGAAGATTATTATTAAAAAAAGAGCGTAAAAAAGAAATCTCCTGATAAAAAAAATGAAAAAAAGGCTACTAATTGTGCCTTGAAGATTAAAGTTTTGATGCTATTGTATTCAAAAGAAGTGGAACAAAAACTATAAAAACTAGAACCTAAACCTGTAAAATTAATTTTTCTAAAAACTGAACCATGGAACTCATTGTCCTGTCTATTTTTTAACAACATTGGCTTTTGTACTTCCCTTCTTAATAAAATTCTTATGCAGTTTTAAGATAGGAATTTTAATAGCACTTATACTGTACCACCCGCTGAAATTTTTTTATATGCAACTCTACCATATTTAGACTACCACGCTGTCAAATTAAAACAAGATCTTTCCATTTTTTTTTTAATATTTTAATGATGTAAGTTTTAGATTTGTTCTTACCAATTCATTTACAATAGGCTCATTTTTTAATTACAAAGATAAACTTCTTCTCGGCATACTCTCGTCAATCGTTTATTCCTTTAGTTTCTTGCAGTGCACGTTGGCATGACGTCATGGCCACTCTACAAGTATGCTCGCGCATAAACCCCCACAACCATGCAGGAGTATTTTGTGACGTCATAGAAGTGAGGCTTTACCATGCTATTTTGTTTATATTTAATGATAGATAAAATACAGATTACTATATACCATTTTCATGACATTCACATACAGAATTTTACGAGAATTACGAATATGTCATAATGTAAAATAGATTAATTTACGGTGTTATTAATTGTATTAGAATCAACTTTAATTCATAAATTTTGTTAAGTCACCCCTGATCATTTTTCTTCAAGGAAGTTTTCTATCATGGTATTGCGTTCTTTGTTTGCTAGTTAGTTTGTCACGCACACTCGTGACTCGTTGCGTCCAGTTGAAATAAATTTAAGAGCTGTTATTTCTTCGTTTCATTAATCCCCCCAAATGTAAATAATTGCACCACATCATGTGGATAACTTAAATAATTCCCTAAGACTATTTATTATAAGAAAACAACACTAATTTTGAACCAAAGGAAAAATAATTTAATTATTTAATGATTATTTATTAATATTTATGTCTATTAAATCTTATTTAACATTTTTCTGATTACTGAATATTCAATAAATAAATAAAAAGAAACTATGATAATTGATACTTTCAAAATGAATTTGCTATACAAGTGACAAAAATTTAATACACAATACCATCCTCTATGACGTCACGAGGGGGGCTGCGCAGAAGAAACTCAATTTCGTCTCTTTTGCCAGCATACCATGTAGTTATTGTATGATTTGTATCATGACTCTACATAAGGATTGCAAAGCAGGCTGGAAGGAGTTTTCGAACTAATAGACCAATTTCCAATTCATCTCATTCATCAATTAGAAATCACACGGAGAGTACTACAGTTCTTATCCTGTAGCTTTTAATTAATTTTAGTTAGGTTTTTAATGTTCAATAAATATTAGTGTATGTTTTATTTTTTATATTTCATTACAGATTTTATATTTTAGTTGATAATGATAGCTGAGACTATCGAAACGTCCTGTTTTTAATAGAAATGTACTTTTCAGTACTAGTGCTCCTTTTTATCCTTAGACTTAGAAGCGTAATTCCTGCTATTTTTTAGACTTATTAGGTACTGACTAGGGTAAATTCCGAGTTATCGAACGGTTCCACATCTTCGAACAAGTATTCTAATTAATATACCTAGGTAGCTTATATTAATTATTATTTAAACTCTCCTTGACTAGTTTTTTTCTAACTTGTCTGTAAATGTGAAACTGTTCCATAACTTGGAACTTACCTTAAATATGAATAGGTGAGAATTATTTGGTTGTTTTTCTTGATTTTACTACATACGTACCTACCTAGTCAACATAGAGCATTCTAGTTAGGTTTGGAAGTGAGTGTTAGTGTATACCTACGTAGATAATGAAAATAACAGTTTTGGTGGATACACTGTACACTGAATGATATTAAATAAGGCATTTAATATCATTCGCAATATTATTATACTCGTATAATATAGAAAATAAATTATCTAAACAATTCATTTTACTGTGCCTTGTTATTTTACTTTCCCCTCACAATATTTATTGCTCTACCTGTCAACGTAATCAATTTATTTTCTCATTAGTATCAGTTGAGCGCGTCTCTTTCACATAATTGTCATTCTTTCCTCTGGACAAATGTGTTAATCATTTTCTTCTCGGGTAATACCGCCGTAATTCCCTCTCCCATCACTCAGGCATCTTTTGCAGCAGTTGACATAACAGACTCAGGAGAATAGGCACAAACTTTTGAAGCCGACTGAATCAGATGAAGAATTATGCCGTAAATAAGAAATGGAGGGGTAATTTTTATTCAATTAATCCTAATTAACATTAAAGCTTCATTATCTCATGCCGAGGGAATGATGTGGGCTGCAGTAAGTATTAATTAGATGGGAAATGGAATCCAAGGTATTTTCATTAGGGAAAATTCTATCGAGAATGTGATTAGAAATGCTGCTCTATTCAGAGAAACATAAATAATGAAGCTAATTCGTCCTATCAGTGATAAGAAGAATTCACAAATTTGAGGCCTATGATTACAAAGTTTCTGAAGAAATACGTAAATTTCAATGACAAATTATCACAACCCATTCACCAGAGTAGAATTATCAATAATTTTGAAGATAATTTTTACAGAAATTTGTCCGTTTCAACCATGAATTAATAAACCTTACTTTTAGCAGCTTGATGAAATAGATTACCCTCGAGATCACACGTCCAATTTGTGACAGAGACCTGTTATGAGTTCAGTCTCTCCACAGATTATCGAATGAATACTTAAATGTTTTCAGATTTCTTTCAATAGTTGAACACATATTAGTAGACCTGCTACTCAATTTTATTAATATCGTCACCTATATTGCTGTCATCTGAACTAATATTCCTTCAATCCAAATATTCAAAATGACGATTTTGTTAACTAAAAAATCGCACACAGGACATGTCATCTAATTCAAATGATTCAAGTTAAGCTTCAGTAATTATATGATAATAATATTATATAGGGATTAGTTAATAAATTGAAATGTCTTGGTTTAATGTAAATACAATTTACGCGAACACTAGGATAAAAATGAAATAATGAATACTTTAAAATTTATATATTTATTTATTTTATCATTTCTATTAAGACAAAATGTTGACTTGCTGATCCTATCATATCACATACAATTATACAATAATAAAGCATAATTAAGGCACAAAAAGCTGGAGATTCAATCACAACCTATTTTAAACTAATAATAAATACAATTGTGATTACTTTTTTCATATTTCAGTTAATGCTAACAATTTCAAATATACACGATTATAACCAATTACATGGAGCATAGTATCAACTAGCAGCTGATTGTTCAAAAGGAAGATTTTAATTGTGTTATGAATTTCGTATATGTGGTTTTAGCCTTTAAATCATATTGGACATCGTTCAAAGTTTACAGCCAGCATAAAAGAAACCATTTTTAGATTTAGATCTTTTATACAGAGGCATAAGAATGTATTGTTTTCTCTTTTTATAAGAAGGATTATAATAGTATTAGAAAGTATTAATATCATATTAATAGTTGGAAATATATAACTATATCTACATCACTATATGTGATAATGCACTGATAAAATAATCCGATATCTTAAGGAAAATCAATTATTCAAAGATCTAAACATTAAATCACTTTCGTAATATCAATGGACAACATAATTATATTAAATACCATTTTTTAATAGTAAAATGAAATGTTATTAGTTATCTTCTCTACCCGTTATCGTTAAACTCAAACTCAAAAATAGAACTTTTCATTGTTATCAGCAATTACGAATGATTCTAAGTATGGACTAGCCATTTCGGTCCAGGAATAATGCAAGTCATCATTTCTTATTTGCATTTTGCATGCTTCTAAGAATCCTCATTATTACATTCAAATGTTCACAGCAAACAAACTATGCTCGTCGAAGAGTAAACTAATTGAAACCAATCAACGGCCGCCTTTTCAAATTGAAGGCTAGTCATTGGTCTACCTACGTCATAGTACAAGGAACGTCATTCGCTCATTGGTTAACAGTTGCTGCTCCAAGACTCCAATCAATGAAGCAAATTATCTTCTTGGAAGCTCCCAAAGAGTGTTATTTTTCTCTTCTAATCGGTTCATAACTTCTTATTATTTACTTTACGGCGGCAAAGTTTCTTCTATTATCGTCGCCTCATTTAATAAAGAGGATTATAAATAATGAGAAGTAGGTGCGTATCGGAACGGCAGAAGATTTACTGCAATAGTTTTCGCAACTAGGTGGCATTTGAGGTTTATCTTCGCTACAAAGGACAGAATTTGACTGCAGTATACTTCAATCTATCTGTATATGATAAATGTATAAGATCCAAGACACTACAATAGTTCAGAATTCATTTAGATAAAAATATTAACTTCTCTTGAGCATAATTTACAAGTTCATTCAATTTACCTGCATGAATTATAAGCTGCATAAACTATGTTACACAGTCTTGCGAATTTGCTGGAGATACATAAATTAATTATCTTTCATATATAAGAGAAATTGTGGAGTAACTGCCTGCAGTGAATTCTCATTTGGCATCTTCGGGGAAATCAAAAATTGTTTGCTGTTTATGAAGAGGAAGGGTGAGGCTTGGAGATTAAAAGTGGAATGCTTTGGCGATGTTCATTATGTGCTCATTCCTCTTGCAGCTGGTTGGTAATAATTAACGAACATAGTATATAATAAATTGGAAAGATACAAATGTGTATGACATGATATATTATGTTACAGGAAGAATGTTATGCTAGGGGTATCGATGGCTTATTGAGAATTACTTCACAAAAGAAGTGATCATTTGAAATAGATATATAGTCCTTTAATATCACCAAAACTGATATATGAAAAACATAAATAAATTTAATTTAATATAATACGCAATATTTGCAATATCCGCAGTTATAAAAACTAGCAATAATTAATGAAAATTTGATTTATATATTTTGCTTTATTTTTATGATATATGACTATTTGAATTTAAGAAACATTCCTAAACGAATTTATTATTGAATATATTGTCATATTTCACAAATATCATCATCTATAGACAGTGGGTACATATCGATAAATTACAATGAATATAATAATAAAAGTGATATTCACAGTTTAATGATATGTACAGATGTACACAATAAACTGTAATTGCAAACTAAACCTAATCTATTATTTATCCACTATAAATGCTAATTCCACCATTTTTAAAGTAATATTCTAAGAAGGAAGTAAATCAAACACCTGCAGCATATGTATAATTCGTTTCAGTTAATAGTCACGTGTAAATCAAACAAGTGGAAAGTTGAGGCTAGGGCAACGAAATTGCTTTCAATTACTGTCAGATTTTCACTTATATAAATGGCTAAGGAATCATAGGTACGGCTGTAGGTAGCATGATAGCGAGTTTCTTTAGAAGTCTGACTGCTAACGTAGGGAAGAACCGGGAGAATTCGGATAGTTTTTGCTAGAAACTCAATAATTCGTAAACCAATTCAAATTTTACTACTTACTGTTTTATGTGGTAGATAAGGAATTTCTCTTAAGGAATGGTAGATAAGGAATTTCAACTTTAAAATGTGAGAGGGATTGAAGTGTCCGAATGTTGCTTCCTAGAGGGAGACTTCGGACAAGCTGTTATGATGATTCAGACACCATTTGAATGATTAAAACATTGGAAATTTGGGTAAATTAAATGATTGGATTGAATTCGGATCTACGAATTTAATTGAAATAAACCATGAATTTTTATTCACAGAAATATAAAATAATTGTATTTGAAATTTTACCATAATTGTAATGATTGAACATTTTCTCCAACAAAATGTAGATATCTCATTTGTATTCACTGGGAAATTATCCTATTATCCTATCCTATATATCAAAAATGAATTGTGTAACTATTTCTGTTTACTTCGGGTATAACTATTTCCATTTTCATGGAATTACATTAAAGTTAGAAAATAACATCTTAAATATTCTTCGAATGTTTGAAGTATAGTCCAAAAGTGGAATCTTGCTACACCTCTAATTTCAGCAGCTTCTCTGACAGATAAAACTTTTTAGAGTTCATCAAATGTTTTTCGAATACCTTCTTTATTACTGCCTCTATCAGTTTTACTTTTACAATGAAAAGGCATGATTACGATCGTTAGCCTGTAAAATAAAGACTAATATAAAAAGTTTGAAGCTAACGAATGCTATTTCAATTAAAATAATTAATTTCAAGATCTGAATTTCCTTTTAACAAGATTTACTAAAAGAAATAACAAGATATAAATCATAATAATAGATACAGAACAACTGTATTATTTTGATTACACCATAACAGTGACACTTTTCTCTAATATATTCATCACAGTGACTCTTTTCTCTAATATATTCATCACAGTGACTCTTTTATCTAATATATTCATCACAGTGACTCTTTTCTCTGATAGTACTTCATCACAGTGACTCTTTTCTCTGATAGTACATCATCACAGTGACTCTTTTCTCTGATAGTACATCATCACAGTGACTCTTTTCTCTGATAGTACATCATCACAGTGACTATTTTCTTTGATAGTACATTATCCCAGTGACTCTTTTGTCTGATAGTACATCATCACAGTGACTCTTTTATCTAATATATTCATCACAGTGACATTTTTCTCTAATATATTCATCACAGTGACCCTTTTCTCTGTTAGTACATCATCACAGTGACTCTTTTCTCTGATAGTACATCATCACAGTGACTCTTTTCCCTGATAGTACATCATCACAGTGACTATTTTCTCTGATAGTACATTATCACAGTGACTCTTTTCTCTGATAGTACATCATCATAGTGACTCTTTTCTCTGATAGTGCATCATCACAGTGACTCTTTTCTCTGATAGTACATCATCACAGTGACTCTTTTCTCTGATAGTACATCATCACAGTGACTCTTTTCTCTGATAGTACATCATCACAGTGACTCTTTTCTCTGATGGTACATCATCACAGTGACTCTTTTCTCTGATAGTACATCATCACAGTGACTCTTTTCTCTGATAGTACATCATCACAGTGACTCTTTTCTCTGATAGTACATCATCACAGTGACTCTTTTCTCTGATAGTACATCATCACAGTGACTCTTTTCTCTCCAATAGTATTCACTAAATATTAATAATACTGTAAGTAAAAGTATTATCGGTAATAGTAATAGTAGTTTCCAAGGAAAAAATGAGTATGGTTTTTAGTAGATTATAATTTTTTATTTCATGTTTTTCATAATATTAAATGATATCATTGCAACCATAAAGACAGCTTGTATATTTTTAACACGATATTGATATTATTATTATATTTGACAATGACATTAAAAAATATGAAACAATATTATCCGTCTATGCGTGAATATACGTATTTAATTAAGAAAAATAAAATAAAAGGACTTCGAAGAATTAGTTGTATATGCATGTCTATTCGGTTCATTTATACAGGGTGGCAACGCGAAGTGTGGACTCATATAAAACTTAATAACTCCAGATATTTTTGTTTTCAAATTTTCAATACAAACACTTAAATGAAAGGGCATGAGACGACAATTTGGATCATATCTGGTTTATTCGAAATAACCCCCTTTTGCCCAAATTACACTTTGGAGTCTGCCTGGCACCTGAGAGCAGGTTGCACGCACCGTTTCTGCGCTTAATTAATTCGTCCCAGGAGTTGACAAGGGTGTGTTTTAGCGGGCGACCGGACAACTCGCCGCCGGACAATTCGTCGTCCGTAAGGACAACTCGCCGCTAGGACAATTCGCCGCCAAAACAACTCGTCGTGTGATATATATTTACCATCGTATACATCATTCATATGGTTCTAGGTATACTCCATCCCGGTATTTTCTACCCCGGTAAATTCCACCCCGGTATTTTCCACAGCGGTAAATTCCACCCCGGTATTTTCCACCCCGGTAAATTCCACCCCAGGTATATTTCACCCCGGTAAATTCCACACCTATGACAATGCTCATTTGGGTCACATTAAAACTCAAAGATTTGGTTTTTATATGGCCATTTGTTAAATGATTCGTATCGATGAAAAAATAATTCAGACGATATCCTGAGACATTTGGACAATATTTAGAGCAGCGGTTTCCTATAGGTGGTCCCGTGGACCCCTAGCAAGGGGTCCCGCGCTATAAGCAGCGACACTCAGAACTGTTTTGAACTGTTTTGTACTTAAATGAATCATATTCATTTTATTTCATATTATTGTGGTTATAAATTTAAAAGCATTCCCAAATTCAGTTTCATTGTTTTCGAGTGGTACTAATTTAGTTAGTTTTTATTTTAGTTATCATTTATTAGTAGTAATTACTAAATAATAAGTGTAATATATAAATTTATTTTTAATTTATTTGTACTTTTAATATTCCACCTATAAACTTTTAAAATTGAATAATTAGTTTGATAAAATCTCCCAAGTACACGCGCTAAATTATCTTTCTATCTCAGGGGTCCACAGCTAATATCGTTTTCTATGCAGGGGCCCCTGAAGAAAACGCTATAGGGAACCGCTGATTTAGAGGTAGCTCAAGTCAATTGAAATTTTATCCTAATAAAATACTAACAAATATTCTTAAAACGGTAGTTTATTTCAAAGTTTACGTGTTGAAAAAGTTAATGTTATTTCCCTTTTAACATGAAACTGCACATATGCTCCCACAACAATGATTGGTTGGATGAGGTATGGAAAGGGTTGACTGGCAGAGACAACCCATTCAATGTTTTCGCTCTTTGCTTATAAGTTGCTGTTTTGGATTCTAGGACCAAAGTTCCCGTGATCAAAATCTCTCAATGTACAAAGGCAATAATCTCCCAGTCTTAAAACCCCGTACAATAATTATCCCTCCCAAAAAAAATTTCCTGGTTTAAAAAAAACATGTAAAACAAAGCTTTCAGTCCAAATCCACCACTTTTACAAGAAGTTAAATACCAATTTCAAAATGAAATAAATATAACAAGAAGTACTACATATATGACCTCATCTTACAATTAATATCGCTGTTGTGTTGACGAAAGGGAAGAAAATCGGCTTGAGATTAAAAATCTGAATACCTCAACTGATAAATGCGTTCACACATTCTTTCTTTCTGCTGTTTTGTCACATGTGTAGTGAAAAATTTAAAACTTGTGATTAGCCAGCAAAAGGTTTAATTTGATACAGTGAAAATGCAAGGTAACCTAGTATTACATATAATAATAATATATGACTAATATAAATAACTAACAAACGTAACCCGTACAGTGGGGTGGGATTTACCGGGGTGGAATATACCGGGTGGAATATAACGGTCACCCATGCATAATTATATAAAAAATGTTTTGAATTTAAACTGCGTGTTGTAATTTAATCTTCAAATTTTCTTATCAGTATTTGAAAATGTTTTCATTTTAATATCAAGAGTTAAATATAATGTTTTTTAACTATTGAATAAACATAGTGTGTGTTTCGAATTAATGATATTTTTTCCGTTCTATTTGAAAGTATTTTTCTAGGAATAATTTGCTATTGGAAAGAAAACAAGTTCAGATGTCTTCTTAAAATGTTTAATGACCTAGCTGTAAAAATTACTTTAGTTTGAAACTAGTACATCAGTGCAAATAGAATATTATTTAACAACGGAGTCTTAGATTTTTGTCTTAGGTAGGCTAATAAGTTTTATTTACAATCACCTCTTCATTTTCCTCATCTATCCATGAGTGCATGCACCTGTGCTTGTGTTCGTTTTCTTATCATTCCTTGGTAAGTGATTGAATCCAAGAAGTAGCTTTTCTGCACCCATGAGCAATGTCACGGACTGGTGTTTGGTGCCTTTGTTCAAAGAGTCACTTTGTTTTTTGACTTCTCTTTTCTGTCCCTTGTATTTAATTTCCTTTTAACGTCAACTAAAAAGTCCTTCGTTTCGAAACAGACGTTAATCACTCCTAAATTTAAATTAATACCTCAATTATTCTTTGCGGCTTGAAATATTCTCACAGATATAACACAAGAAACAAATTAATTGAAATAATGAAATATGTCAACTATACTGCTTCACGTCAGTCTTGAACGAATAGAAACAAATCATTGCTCAAATATATAATTTTTTAAATATATATAAATGATGTATACGCCGGAAAACATTTAACACGTGGCGTGTTGTCCTGGCAGCGAGTTGTCCTAGTGGAGAGTAGTCTTCACGTCGAATTGTCCGCGACGAGTTGTCTGGCGGCGTATTATCCTAGAACCGTTTTAGCGAGTAAGCTCTTATGATAGCTTTTGGTAAGCTCTTATTGGTTGTTGTGAACGCCTTCTGCTCCAAGATCGACCAGATTCCAAAGTCCATTCGGTTGAGATCTTGAAACGAGGGAGGCCAAAGTTCATTTTGCTAATATCCTATGGAATGCTCCTTGCAGGAGGTCTGAACTAATTTGGCGGTATGCGATTTCGATACGTCTTGCTGCAGTGTGACTTCATGTTGTTTTCCACCCGGGAAACAACTTTGTCCCTCAACATGACCAGGTAAAGATGTTGGTTGCTTTTAACCCTCTCTTCAATAAAGATTAAGGGTGTTTTCCGACTGCATGATGTGACACCAGACCAAACCATGACTGAGGCTGGTTTTTGACGCTGGAAAGATATCAGTCGTTCTTCGGGAATGTTCTTTACATTCTTAGCTACAGGTGGCTGCGTGCAATCCTGCAGACGATGTAGAAACAGTGGTGCTCTCTTCAATCTTTACTCGCAGGTGAGACCAGATAGGAGGTTTCAGTTGAACTTCTTGTAGGGATGGTACTTGAGGACTTCCTTAAGGACATTTTGGATAGTCGTGTAGCTGATATTGGCAGGCTTTGCCATTTCGCGAGCACTTCTTTGAGGATTTCCCATTAGTTTCATCCTGATGGAATTCACCAACTTTTGGGTCCATACTGGTAAAGGAGGAGTGGTCTTGTCTCTTGGTGAATAACTGACAGTCTCTTTGAAGCGTTTAATAACCTTGAATACCTCAGATCTGCTCACAATTGGCTTCAAAGTCTTGAAAATCTTACTAGCAGTTTTTCCACTCTTATGTCATACTCTGATCGCTTCACTCGTGTCACTCATTTTAACTTTAGACTATTTCTCAAATATTAAAGCTATATAGTGGGTTAAACTAAAAAAAAAATCTAATGAGAATCTGTAAACAGAATTGAGTTTGAACCAAAATTGAGTTAACAAGCGTTCTGTGAAAAATAGTTCACACTTCGCCTTGCCACCCAGTATTTATATATATGTAGCTGGGGTTGAGTTCCCTGAAGGGGTGGACCCGACCCTCTAAAACCTCTCCTTCGCGGCTGAGAGGATGCTGAAGGCATTCCCTCTCTGGATCGCAAGAGCCATTCGCTGTTGGAACCAGGCAGACTCCCTTGGATCATCCGTTGTCTCAACAAGGCGTCTACCTATGGACTTCATGATTAAGGAGGTCGTACTACCGTACGCTCCTGTGGTCTCTATAGCAATTGGCTCAAATATGTATGCATCTCCAAGGGCGGAGTATTTCTGACGCTTACGGTTCTCCGCAGCCCCGGCAGCTGATCCGGCCTCAACTGCGGAATCATTAAGGTGTGTCTCGGCAGATGTGTCGACACACGTGCAATCCCAAATCAGACTCTTTCCATTCATGTAAGGCAACGCAGTAACACCATCTGGGTGTTTACCATCACCTCTGTCAAGCCCAGGAGGCACAAGTACTGAAGGGAGTCCTGCTCTCTGCAAAGCCCGTTTTACCACATCATTCATTGCTACATGTCTTGGGTGACGCCCAGAACTGTACCTACAAGACAAGCCATGCAGTCCTCTGACATTTTATAAATTGAATTCAATAATTTAAATAGGTGAACAGGCATAAAAAGTGAAAGTAATTTAATTTTTTCACTAAATCAATATAATGCAAAATTATTCAAAAAAAGGAGGATCTTCAATTTTCTTATAATTTTTCAACTATTGAATATATCGTAGAACTATATAATAATTAGAAAACTTTTACATTTCAACAATATAGAGGGGATTGATATAACTACACTATTACTACGGTACTATTTTGCTATTTTGAAAACTTGTGAAAATTTTCTTAGTAAGTATTTATTAACAAATACACTTACAATATTTATTATATTATTATACAGTCAAGTACTAAGTATGAAGAAAATTATTTCTGAGCAATGTGCTTATACTGAAAAGGAGTTTATGTGCTTTCCAAGTAAGATTTCAGAGTGAAAGACAAAACCTCATACTATTAGTAAATATTATGTACTAACTGAGAAAGTTATGATTGGATTATGGAAAATGGGCTACCATTTCAATATTATATGGTCCTACCATAAGATTGGGAATGTCTTTATCTCTTAAATGGTATTATTCGTATAAGAATGTGCAGCTATCATTAATTGGAGCCCATGTTCACTGTACAGTGTACAGTAAACCAATCAATAAATCTCTAAGCAACATATCTGCAGTACTTTCTCACTTTGTTCGACCATGGCTACATATTTACCAAACAGTGTTGTTGACCCTTCAAAAGTTATTTCTTGATCATAAACGACAGAATCAGCTTTAAAAACTGATAGTAGACTATAGGTACTGAAATCTCCCGTAGAAGATACATTTCCAACCAACACAGCTGTTTGTTTGAATCTGTTTTTCAAATTACCGCTTGGTTGCACACGTACTTTCACTCCAGTTATTTTTTGCACAGTTGAAAACTCTACTAAAGCGTATCCCAGACTATCACTACCAGTTCTATAGCATTTATATACATCCCCATCATAGAAATCATATTTCAAGTTTTCAATCACTTTCGGTCCATCTGATGGAGACCCACTTATCGTGCCTAACGGTCCTGGAAACAAAATCTTCTTTATCTTTCGCGTGTAGCAAACCACAAGATCCCTCTCTATTGTTTCCGAAAAAGCTGGTCCTACTTCAAGAGCACTCATAATGTAGGTGTATGGTGCTATTTCACAGATCATTGTACACAGAAGTGAATTGTCACAAGCTGATAAAACTGAAACAAAGTTTGTTGCTACTATTTCTCCTATGAAAGTTTCGTTAGTGAAGCGGCTTGCAGAAATTTTCGTCTTTCTAAGCATCATTGACCGACTCTCGCAGAGTTTAACTCCACCGAAGGCCATCAACATCAAGAAGAATGAAACTAGTTGCATCTGAAAGATTGGAATTACAATTTACGATTTAGGTTCAAAATGATATATAACAATAAATATCGTTTTTATATACATTATCCATGGAAATACTATAAAATATATAGTATCCCGAGGTACAAATTCTTGCATAATTTTCAAAAAATTCTTTAAAATTTTATTCATAGTGACTGTTATCAATATCAAGGGTTCAGTTCACCAAATATAAAAAATAAGGTCAGAGTATGTTTTGGCATAAAATTATATTTTAACAGAGAAAATTAAGAAACCTAGCCCCCCACTGGACTGTTGACCTTACCTTTGGTTCGCTATATCTCTTCGGATTTATTACATACATATAGTATATTTAAATTTTCGTTGAAAGTGTTGTTCGACGATAAAGTCGTGCGGTGAAACTGTAAATTGTTCTTTATACATATGGTTAAATATACTATTAAAAATGAGTAAGGCTATTTATAGCGATCGACGGGATCTTGCACCGTTTTTTTTTACTTGGGGATGAGGATTTTCGTGAAGAAAAATTAAGTAGAGTGAAAGAATCGTAACATCTAAATTACAAGCTCTTAGGTAAGCAACGACTCACCTTCACAAAAATCATGAGGCTTTTATTGTCCAAACGCTATCAATATACTGAATTAACATTCCCCGGCTGCTGCGTCGTTATAAAGTTAATTATGTTCTATACTATTCATTGAAATCACTTTGAAATTGACAGGTGCTACATCGGGGAGATGTGATATAGTTGGTAATTTGAATAGTTTATTTGATGTGAGAAGGCATTGCAATATTGAATGCCGAAGGTTGTGTGATAAGGTGTGTGTGACGTCATTAATTCAACGTTCGATTCAAAATTGATTTATGCTTGTAATTTTAGCTGATCTGTTAATAATAGGTATAAAACAATATTATGTACACAAATAATGTGTACACAAATATATAGCCATATACAGGGTCATGCAGCTAAATTGGGACTAACTTTCACAGCACATATCTCCCGTAATTTCTATCCTTTGACTAAATTCTTTTTTTTTACAGACAATCTTTAAGCCCTTTGCTATAATATTTCAGATTAAGATCTAGCCTTTTTCGCTAAAATATGGCGGAATTAGCGCGAAGAACGACCATATGTGAAATGAGACGCGCCGGGAACTCTGTTTCAGACATTATTAAGAACACTCTCTTTGCGAAATCGACTGTCTATCGAGTTGTTGCTGCTCTTTCTGCTGAGGGTAAGGTTCAGAGAAGTCGACACAGTCCCCCCAGTGATCGAAAGAGAACCAAAACATTCCTTGCTGGGCGGAAAAGGACGTTGAAGTCAGACCCAAGCCAGCCGATGTCAAAACTGGCACAAAAGCGCAGCGTGAGTCGTAGCACCATCAGCAGGGCAGTCAAGGAAGACCTTGGTATGAAGTCATATGTAAGGAGAGTCCGTAACCTCCTAACTAACGCTCCAGAGCCCTCAGAGCTGAAAGATGCCCAAAGCTTCTGAACCATACGAAACACAAAGGAGGACATTTCCGCGTTTTTGGTGACGAGAAAAAGATCGTTGTTGATGAGGCTGCAAATCGCCAGAACACTCGGGTAGTTACCTCCGATCGTTCAGAAGTTCCTCCTGTGATGCAGACCAAAAATCCCGCTTCTGTGATGTTTTTTGCGGCCGTCGCAAGTGATGGTAAGGTGATGCCTCCTCATTTCATCGAAGCGGGCCTTAAAATCAACACAGCAGAGTACTTGAAAATTTTGAAAGATGTTTTGATGCCGTGGATACGTAGGAACTACGACTCCTTCAAAGTGATGCTCGTTCAAGACTCTGCACCCGCTCATGGGGCAAAGAAAGTTCAGGATTTCCTGAAGGAGAATCTTCCTTTGATGGTCCCGAAGGATATTTGACCCAGCAGCTCCCCAGATCTGAATGTTTGTGACGATTGGCTGTTTGGCGTCATTGAGGGAGAGTCTAACGTAACTTCACATCCAAGTGTCAACTCTCTGAAGGCCGCCATTCGTCGGGCATTTCGTTATCTTGACCCCGAGGATGTAAAAAGGAGTTGTTCACGGTTTTGCTCGAGAATCTCCCAAATTATTGACGCAAAGGGTAGTAACATAGAATGATTTTGTTCTGTAGACAATAAAGAACAAATAAATACAAGTAAAACTTACATTTAATCATTATTTGCCTTTCAAAATAGCGAATATTAAAAAAGTTATGTTAGTCCCAATTTAGCTGTACGACCCTGTATATAATAAATAATAACTAATTTTAGTTGTCAAACACATCATATATAACGAATATTTATAAAGGAGACCAGATGACAGTAAAGGTGGGATTTTATCTTTATAAGGGAAAAATGAACCAATAGTGGTTGTATTTAGAAAACAAATAACTTTGGGTAAAATTTGTTAAGTAATGAATTAAGATCTTTTTTCTACATTTAATGCTCGAATCACCTTAATAAGGAAGGGATATGAATGTATCAAATTTACGAAGAGTTCATTTACGTTTAATTGGAACATGAACTGAATTAAAAAAATGTGAGACAAATATATGAAATTAATTTTGAGGATAACGATTACCACATAAAAAATTACGGAAGTGCAATAATTCGGCTTGAAAATCTACATAATTCGATCAAATTGAATATGCCCTAAGAACAAGACAAGTAATCTACAGTGCGGGTCAAAAGTGTTTGCAATTTAGTAAAATCGGTATTTTTAGCCTAAAATATAAATTTTATTCTGATTTTCTTATGGAATCGTAATCCTTAGAGTAATTCATTGTTCCTCTTTGGAAAATTCGATTAAATATAAGGCTTCCTAAATATCAAAAATAACATTACTTTAATGAAATTGACTCAATAAAGCGACACAAAAGTTTTCGCAAAACGTCATATTACGAATAAAAAGATGCCAAAAAGTGTTTAATATTGTACAGTTTATATTACATTTTATAGTAGTTATATGAGCATAAATGCATCAAAAATTTAGATCGTATCATTCAATTAGAGTTTTAATATTTAATGAGTTTTACACTTTCTCTTATCACCTCAACCAAACATTTATCAACAAAAGATATCAATTTCGAAAGGCATAAATCGTTTTCTTGGTAGTGGACCACAGATTCTGTTTGTGGTTAATGTCAAGATTCTGTGGGAGCAAACCCTTTAGCTTATTGCCAGTGATGACTTGATCAGCGAGCCAACCTTTTGTGTAATGAAAAACATGATTTGAAGCTTTATACTGCTGAAAAATGATATTCTTTTTGATGTCATCGGATAAAGAATTTAACCAGGAGAGAAAATTGTCTCTCAGTAATACACAATAGATCTTAAAGTTCATTTAGAGACTATCAGGCACAAGAAGAGGTCCAACCAATTTGTTACCAATAATTCCAGACCACAACATGATGCTGCCACCCTCTGAAGCCGATTCAAACGCAGACATCGATTTGCCTCCTTCAGGAGCCAATCTCGGATCCAATGTGACCTTTCTAAATGCTCAAAACAATAGGTAATGTTAGATTCAATTTCTATTTATTCTGTTATATAAAATAATTAATTATTTTGCAATTTGATATGAATGAAAACTTGTTAATGACAGAGTAAGTAAGGGAATCAATTCTTCATCATTATATTTAATGTTGGTCGTATATCATACAGAATAATTTGTATCATAATTCATCTTCAATTTACAATCAATCATCTAAGATTGTCTCCGCTGTCAGAACTAAACGAGAACAAATCCAAGGCAATACTATTAAGGTGTTGCTATTTATACACTATTTCAATCAATCATATTAGTAGTCAATCCAAAATAATTTTCATTCCTAAAATTATTAACCAAATAGTTTAGTTAAAAGAAGAGGATAGAGCAAAAATATAGCTCAAAATATGTATAAATGTAAAGCTGGTTTTAGTTATTAATCAAAATTGGAAATTTAATCAAAACACATTTCTTTATTTTGAACTTAATAGATTGTCCATCGCATTATATTCACACATTCAAATTTGTTCCACGGAAAAATATTGTGTTGAAATTCCAAAGTTCCATTCATAGTGAATTAATTAGTAGAATCAAGCTGCATTGATTTCAGAAAATTGTACTAATCAATCATAAATAAGTATAAGCTGTACTGCTTTGCCTAAAATGGATTATTGGTAGATTCTCATGACCTCCTGAATGTAATAATTATCCAATCAAAATAAATATACATTTCAGAGAATAAATATAGATATAATTAGCCAAGAGAGAATATTGACTCCACTTAATAAAAATTATTAAATAAAACGAAGAATTATCTTCATTACGTCTTACATTATTTACTAGCATTCTTTGATGGAAGATTAAGATGATTCTACCTGAATAGGAAAAGGGACAACAATTTATCTAATATATTCTGTTCCTGACACCACCAGTTAATTGGTGTGTCGATCTGTAGGTTTGACACAGGTATTCCCATCCGATTATCTTTTCAGGTTTATTGCTATTTCAAGATAAAAATATTACAAAATGGTACATAGCACAGACTTACAATGTACTGCTACTAATATGAGTTACATCAACAAGTTAGTTAATTATGTAAAGTTATTTATCATTAGAATTTCGTCAATTACATGCGCGTATTGAACCCTTTACCGATATTTATATTATGGTATTATTGTGGTTACGTCGTGAGATAATTTTAACTGCCCAGCATATCAATTAAATGCTCTGATTTGGCATAATTTCTACACTTATGATTGTACCCTATCTGGATTGGCTTGTCTTTCATACATTGTTTCAATTTATTCTAAACTTTCAACGTAGTCTTGCTCTCATAAATATTGGTTTTCAAATGTAGCCATTAAAGCATTTCGAATAGCAGCATTGATATGATCAATCGAGGGCCGGATCATCCATGCTCTATCAAATTTAGTATCTTGTATATTTGTCTATAAAACATATAAATTCTTCTTAGAATACGAAGCAATTGCAAAACGAATCTGAAAATAAATTAATGAGTCATTATAATTCACAAAATACAATCAAAATAATATTGGTGATTATATAAAAGGGTTTATGAACAAATGATAGAAATAGAAAATACTAGCTACCTGAAAGATTTGAAACCCAATGGGTGGGATCTCATCCAAATTACAAATTCAGCTTTTTTTGAAACTAATAGAATTTGAGACTGTTTCGATAGTTTAGCACAGTAAATATGTAGAGTCAGACGGGGATCACCGTGCATACTCTTTTTATGGGATATCACTCCGCACCTCTTATAATTTTAAAACCACTTGTTTTTGGCCTAACTCTGATTGCACCATCATTTCAAGCTTCTTTTTTTATCCTTAAAACATCATGACGCCCCATTATCCCAATAGTATTTCTAGAGCCAAGTATGTTGAACTCTCAAAACGATTTGAAAAAGTTTGCGCTGGTCATATTTAAATCCCGCAAACTCTTCAATAACTCTAGAACCGATATTTATAGTTTAATATTGTTTTAACATGATGACACAAACATTACTAACAGTTACATTATGTCAAATTTTCAAATTCTCAGTTTTTACGGTTTTCCCGCCACAACCGTGCGCAGTGATACCCCAGATAATTATTAGCTCTTAACAAAGGCATAAATATGGAAAAAGCTGCTATTTAATTATAGGGCTGATTAATACTATACTTAAATTACGATCGTAGTGTGCAATGCTACTTGAAGTGGGGGTATCAAGATAGGGAGAGGGGGTATTTAGGAAGGTGGTGAGAAATTGTTGAATTAAAAATTTATTGATTACCAATTAACCTACGATCGAATTATATTACTTTATATAAGTAGTTCACTTGTTACGTGAAATTTGAGTGTTTTACTGTGCTTCATTGTTCGTTTCCAATAAATTATTTTGTTGTTATATTCACAAAAATGACTAAAACTTCATGAAAATTTACAGTTAGATTGAGAATGATTAAACAAACAAAATGATATTTGAATTAAACCGTTACCTTCATAAGTTGTTGAAGTATGCAAATTAAAAGTTGGGTACACTTTTTTGTGGTTCACCCTGTATAATTCAATGAATAAAAGTACACTCAATTTATATGAAACACAAGTTGCCTCAAAATATAGAAACGAATACACAATCACATGTAGGTTTGTTGTAGTCAACAGTAGTGGAATATAATTTATAAGTCAAGTGAGGTTTACTGAAACAATTATTTTAGAAAATTTATAATCGAGCACACGAATATGTGAATTATAAGTTGAATAATAAATAAATTATAATTTCAAATAAGTGTATTCACTATTAATTAGAATATATATATATATATACAAAAATTATTCATGATAAAAAGATAATACAAATTTATCATAGGTGTATTACATTAAGGAATATAGTTAAAATTGGAAAATATGTTCACACTAATTATTTATTTACGGATATACCTTCAATAATATACCTTCAATAATTCGTTCTTCAATAACTAAAAACCTTATATTGTGTACACTAAGATTATTAAATAATATTATTATCATTGTACAAGAATGATTTGATAATTACTGTGAAATAATCTTATACCGAAGAAGGGTAGTGGGCTTTGAAATTAGGATATTAAAAGTTTAACACATAAACTTTTAACACAATATACATTGTGTAAAAATATCCATCAATATATCTCTAAGAAGCATATCTGTACTGAATGCCTACTTTGTTCGACCATGGCTACATATTTACCATACAATTTTGTTGACCCTTCAAAAGTTATTTCTTGATCATAATCGACAGAATCAGCTTTAATAACCGACAGCAGACTATAGGTACTGAAATCCCCAGTAGAAGATACATTTCCAACCAACACAGCTGTTTGCGTAAATTTGTTATTCAAAGTACCTTTAGGTTGCGTTCGAACTTTCAATCCGGTTATTTTTTGCACAGTTGAAAACTCTACTAAAGCATATCCCAGGCTATCACTACCAGTTTTATAACATTTATTTACATCCCCATCATAGAAATCATACTTCAAATTTTCAACAACTCTTCCTAGCTCGGATGGAGACCCACTTATCGTGCCTAACGGTCCTGGGAACAACCTCTTCCTTGTCTTCCGCGTGTAGCAAACCACAAGATCCCCTTCTAAAAACTCTGAAAAAGCTGGTCCTACATCAAATGCACTCATTTTGTAAGTGTTGAGGTCAGTTTCGCAAATCATTTTACAGGAAGGTAAATTGTCACAATCTGATAAAGCTGAAACAAATCTTGTTGTTTGTATTTCTCCAATGAATGTTTCGTCAGTGAATCGGTTTGCTGAAATTTCCGTCTTTCTAAGCATCATTGACAGACTCTCGCAGAGTTTAATTCCACCGAAGGCCATCAACATCAAGAAGAATGAAAATTCTTGCATCTGAAAGATTTGAATTAAATTGGATAATTAAATTTAGGTTCAAAATAAAGTATTATAATAATAATTTTTATCGTAATTAGATACAGAATCTATGATAAAATTCAATAAAGATTATTTACAAAAGTTACTTAATTTTGAAAATTGATACAAAGAGATCATTATATAATAATATTCATATTTACTGTTATTTATAACAGATATAGTTCACAAAATAAAAGAAATCAGGACAGCATATTTAGTGGCCATACTTTTGAAGGGTTAATAATAGTTACATTTAAGTTAATCAATCATTTATGAATATGCCTCATACTGCTAATGATTATTATAGCTTCATGATTGGCAGTGTTGCAAACTACGTAGGTAGTCATTGTTGATGAAATTTAAACATGTTATTCTTTTCGTAAAGGAAAATTAATAAGAGTGACACAATAATAATATCAAAATTCTAAGTTCCGAAATAAGCAATTTTCACAAGTCACAACTTACCTTCACAAAATCATGAGGCTTTTACTCTCCAAACGCTACCAATACACTGAATTAACATTCCCCGCCTGCAGCGCCGTTATAAAATTAATTATGTTCTATACTATTCATTGAAATCACTTCGAAATTGACGGGTGCTACATCCGGGAGATATGATATAAATGGTAATTTGAATAGCTCTAGTAATTTAAAGTAAGTTGGTATTCCATTATCGAAATCATTAACTGTTCATATTTAATAGAAAGAACACTGTGGAACTTCGGAATTAGCTGAACACATATTAGAAAATCACAGCTTTGAATTATTTCGCAAAGTATTTAGTCTACAAAAGTAACAATCCGAAGATACAGTTTCTTACAGTGCTAATATTGTTTTATGACTTTTAAATTTGGAATGTAAGCATTTTTAGGACAGTCAAGTAAATAAAGGCGTACCCCGCTCTTACATCTAAAGCACTTAGAACAAAACAATAATAAGTGTGAGATAAGTCACGAAGTTATTTATTTTTATAATTAGTATCCCTACAATATTCTGTTTTCTAAGAACAAGGGATCAAAGAAATTATTATTTAACTGATAATAGTAACATTTTTATTTGTGTAAAACATGAAACAATTTATTCATGAAAACTGGGAAAAAGTATGCATCTAATATGTAAGATAGAGAAGAAAATGATGGCATTTGAGGATGAGAGTTTTACTTCTCTCAGTTAACATGGCCACCTGAAGCATAAAAAGGATTATAAGTTAACCTATCTAAAAAAGGGTTATTATATATTTAAAAAAACAAGCATATCAAATAAAATCTATTCGATTAGCAAAGTAGGTATAAATAAAGAGGAGGTATAACTAAAAAGAAGAAAGGAAAATAGAAAGAAAAGTTACCTACTATTCCAGCAACAATAAAACATTTAAACAAGCATCATAAAGTTAATCAAGAAATGAACATACTGTAAGTAACAGATTACAATTAACGGACCATAATAATTAATGATGAGCTACATATGAAAATTTAACAAGTTCAAATGTATTAGTTGATTAAGCATCCCTTAAGCTTTCGTTTAAAAATTGGGAAGGTTCGTTCCAATGTAAGAGATGCACTTATGACTATTTGACAAGCGATAATGAGGTAAGCGCAGATTATCTAAGTTTCTGGTATGATGAGATTGCACTTCTCAATCTGGAGAAGAGATTAGAATCTGAGTTATGTTTCGCTGCTTTATACCCTAATTGCAGTATCTGATATTTATACAATTCGAATACACATAATATTTCAGATATTTTATAATATTCAGCAGAGTTAGCACCATATGTTAATCTATGGACCGCTCTCACTGCAGCTTTCTGAATAACACACATTCTATTTAAGTGACAGTTGGCTGCAGAACCCCATACACTGTATACCATACTTAAATATTATATATGACTCAAGCAACGCGTCGTAAAGTGTACGCATTATGACAGGAGGTAGAAAATGCACTAACTTATTCAGAATGATCATACCCTTCGCCATCTTAGAAATAGTATACTCAAAGTGATCTGCAAAGTTAAGATTTACATCAATATTACCTCCCAAAAATTGGACACACGTCTCACGCAGAATCTACCCATCACCCATCAAAATTCTATCAAAGTTAATCTTACGTCAATATGAAAATACAACCTATTTTGTTTTCTGTATATTATTCTTTATTTTGTTAGAAAGTTGCCAGTTATACACCTTGGAAAGCTCTCTGTTTTAAATCAGTTGCATGTGGCTGTGAATGATCTAATTTATATGACAGTGGGCTATCGTCAGCAAAAAAAAAGAGATTGGGAAAGTCATTTATTAATATTAGGAATAGCAATGGGCCTAATACACTCTCATGTGGCACAACGTGAGAGATGGGCATAGTGTCAGAAATCTTATCAGAAAACATCGCATGCTGAGATCTCCCAACCAGTAAATATCTAAACCAATCGTGACAGAACCCACTTATACAATAAAAATACATTTTATTGAGGAGAATTAAGTGGTTCACTGAATCAAACCTTGGAAAAATCACAAAAAGTTGATATTACACTATTACTAGATTCCAGGCTAGGTAGGATACACATAATTCGAAAAATGAAGGATCGCTTGAGGCGTTGATTTACCTGATATGAACCCAAATTCAGAGTTGCCAATTTAGCTCTTTTTGAGCTAGATCCAGCTTTTTTCTAAAGCGGTTAGCTTTTAATAAAGCTTTTTTCATAAAACATTTAACTTATTTTAGCTCTTTTTAATCAAATATTAAGAAATGAAGAAAATATACCTAACCCAGCGGTATTGATTGTACGTTTATAAAAACACTTGTACAAATAATTACAATTCACGTTCCGTACAACTACGGTGCTTACTAAAGGTCTGGCGGGTCTGCACTCTGCAGTGTCACAGACTTTCAACCAAACACGTTCAAGACGTCACGCCAATAATTTTTGCCGCCACTAACGTCACGCCTCACAATCTTATCTGCAACTTCATTGGTTGGTTCAATTTGTGATTTTTTTATATTTGCAATTGATATACCAAATCAAAACTTAATATAGACAATAACATTGATATACTATTGTCGATTAGTATTGTATCAGTGGTTGTGAGACTTTCATCTGACTTGTTTATTCTTTTCTTTTTTTAATTTTCGAGCTTTATAGTAGTGTTTTATTGAAAATAATTCTTAAAATGAGTAAAGCTAATCTCAAAACATATACATAAAAACAACACGTAAAAAAATGTTTTTAAATTTACAAAATATTTCGCTGACTATAATGAATCCAAATTATTTTAGTTCATGCCAAATATATAATTAAATATATAAATGCTAAATCTGGAGGAGATAAATTTATGAATAATTATTCAGCATCTTATAATCGTTTGGTCGCTGGTTATTTCACCCTATATTACATTTATTGTATTCAATGTATTAAATAATTTTATTCATTTCTTTAGGGTTCAGCATTTCCATTATTAAATATGAAAAATCTATACAGTTCATATCATATACCGACCCGCATTATTGCGCAAACGAATATGTGATAATGGTAGGAGCAGCTCTGCATAAGAGAGATCTCCAAAATCATTTGGAGATAAAAATTCAAATTATAAAGTTAAACCCTGAGTCAGAATTATTAATTTTACAATAGTGGACAAAATATAAGGATAGGCTAAAACAAAATATCTAAATCTTTATTACATAAAAAGTACAAAACAAGCATTATTGAATTTTTGCATGTATTTTCATATAGAGCACATATGTTATTCGTGTGAAATTCCATATCATTTTGACAAATATTCTAGCAAAATTTCCATATTTCACTTCAAACAATAAATTTTGCTCTGGTCAAAAGTTAAGGGTAACCATCATAATCTTTGAAATATTCGAAGATATTGACAATTAACTTAATACTTTGTGAATAATTCTTCGCTACATTACTTCAATAAATCTTCTACCACAAAATTCGACTAATTTTGTTCAATATGAAGGAGTTATCCATCTTTCATTCATCCTCAAGAAATGTCCACAATTTTTTCACATTTGTAGAGCTCTTCACTGAGTACAGACTCCAATTGTCGTTGCCAGAGGTTTCTTTTATCATATGAAGTTCCAAAAAAATTGTTCAACATATTGTGGCTCAGCGGTGACAGGACAATAACCCCCGCGGTCAAAAAACCCCCGTGCAATATACTCCCCTAACAAAAAAAAAACCCGTGCATTAAACCCCCCGAACAAGAACCCCCCAAGCAAAAAAACCCCGGTGCAAAAAACCCCCGGTCGATATAAATAGCCTAATTCAATTTTATTAATTTTCATTAATTTTTTATTAATAAAATTATTATATGTTATAAATATAAAGAGATATAGTGCACCTAAGGTTAGGTTAGCGGTCCGATTGGGGGGCTTGCCAACCCCTCCCCCCCCCCCCCGCCCTGGTTTCATAGTGACAAAATGTATACTGTACTTATTTTTACTATAAATTAGGTAATTGGGTATACCTTATTTTGCAAATTACAGTGTCATATTATAGAAGAAAGTGTGATAATTATTGGTTAGCATTGAATAATGTTTAATATATTAATGAAAATGAATTATGCTATTTATAAAGCCCGGTTTTTTTTTTGCACCGGGGGTTTTTTGCTTGGGTTTTTTTGTCCGGGGGGTTTATTGCACGGGGGTTTTTGTCCGGGTGGTATTTTGCACGGGAGTTTTTGACCGCGGGTTTTTTTTTGCACGGGGGGTTATTGTCCTGTAATCGTGGCTCAGCATAAGTAGTATGCACCTGTTGATTAAAAACCGAAGAACGGTAGTAGACTTCTAACAACATTGCTGAGAGAAGATCATGCAAATCTTCAAAGTAGCTTGCAAGATAGTTTCAACACTTCTAGTCAAATTTTCGTGAGATAGATCTCATGTCTGGTGGTACTGTGTCCCAATCTACTTTTTCACTTCGACTTCAACAAGTTGGTATGCAATCATTTGTCCATGCATCGTCGATTGAAAGCTTAGATTCGAAGCTTCAATCTCTAAAAAGAAACGGAAAGTGTTACTTGTGTTTAGTAATGGGCATGTCATTTGGTCGATGGATCAGAGGTCAAAAGTACATTCTACTGATGATTGAAAGAAAATCAGAAATCTTTGGTTCTTATGGGAAAGTACGAACTAAACGGAAAGTATGGGAAATGTTAACTCTGAACTGCGTCAAGAAGACGGTTAGGTTTGTAGTAGGTAGTGTGATGGCTTGGGGGATCATTTTTCTGCTGGACCTGGTCCCAATGTTCGTTTGCACGGAGGAGTTAATGTAGAAGTATAAAACAGCTTTTTCTTCAACATAAGCTCATTCTATTCGTTCTTATATTGTCTTTCTCCTCTTTTTGTGTGCATTTTAGAGAAAAAATGGATAAAAATATCGATTACATATTTATTTTTAACGTGGGAGTATTCTTTCATCGTTGAATGTTTATCGAGGGGATTTCTTCCTTGGGGGAAATTTTAACGGAAGATATTTTCCGCGTTTTTTTTCCTTTTGGGGATTTTGTGATGAAGTACTTTCAGAGGAAAGAGTCACTGTGATGATGCACTATCAGAAAAAATACTAAACAACCATTATACAATATACATGTACTTAATCAAAATATTCTGATCATTCCAAGAGAACTAAAAACTTAAAATAGTTTTGTAATGGAGATTCTTTTGATTAGATCTCCAGTGAAGATTATACAATAAAGCCTGACAATACTGAAGGTATTAAGATTATCCGAAAGACTCAAAATTATTGGTAATTAATTAATTTATTTCTCTCTAATTTACCTGATCAAATGAATGATTATTTCATCTAATAACATACAATTTATGTTTCTAACTCTTAACTAAAGATTCTTAGCTCAATAAATTGAAGTGATGGGAATACTATTTCTTGTGAAGAAAGGGAATCAACTCTTAATCATTCTATTTATTTTCGGTTAGATCTCTTACATAGTAATTTGTATCATTTTCGATCTTCAATTTTTCAATCATCTAGATTGTCTCTGCTAACAGAAATAAACGAGAACTAACAAATTTCACACTTTCATTTTGCTGTTATATAAACTCTATTGCATTCAATAATTGATTCGATACATATAGATTGATTCAATAATCATTTATATGCAATGCAAATTTGCTTCATTTCTAAAATTTTCAACCAAATAATGTGCATAGAAGAACGGGGTAAAATATGAAATAAAGCACAAAATGAGGATTTCTCTTTCCAAAACAAAGTTGAACATTCTATCAACAAAAATCTCTGTATTTTGGGTGTCCGGAAAACTGCCAGGCGGAAAACTGCCGAAGCGGAAAACTGCCAGGCGGAAAACTGCCGAAGCGGAAAACTGCTAGACGGAAAACTGCTTGTCACTTATTGGCAATATATGTACATTTTTGACTTTCTGAAATATTCTTCAGTTATAAACACATTTTAATATAGAAAAAACAGCGCTTATCCTTCTTTAAGAGGTTAAGAGGACATTCATTTTTACAGTAATAACTACATAGATATTGGAATACTTAAATGATATTCAAAGAAAAATAATATTTCAACAAATCTACTTTATTAGACACTCAGTAAACCAAACTTCAGTACACATGAAGATTTTATAACTGCTATTTTTAATTATTTTCAAAGTTACATAAATTTTAAAAACATGTTCAGTTACGTTTATAGTCTCTTGTTTTTAATTTCCTATTGACGTCAGCAATACAGCCATTGGTTCTGAAGCAAATGTTAAACCCTGTGTACTGATTTGCGATTACTAGATAATTAGATATTTTCACAATAATATAATTTTAAATTATACAATAAATTAAGTGAATGTTAAATCAACTTATATGTATGTTAAATAGTTATTACATTTCCATTTTTATTCACCATGTAATTAATACAACCCATTCATTTTAACAATTTTCATTTTTTAAATAAAAAGTATTATTAATTAATATGCAATCAATTCGATCGAGTGAAATTGTCAGAGAATTAGGTAAGTAATAGCAGTTTAATAATCAATGATGTTCGGTTGCAAATTCTAAATATTCCACAAACCTCGATGAAACTTGTTTTATTGTGAGTACAAGCTTCCCTACAAACAATTCCATGTGTATACCATGTGGCACTTACACATTTGAATCATGTGTATACGATGCATATTTTTGGAATTGTATACCATATATATTTATTACATGTTGTTTTACGTGGTAATATGGTAAATTATATGTGGTTACCATATGTTATATGTATGGTATTTAACATGTTGCTATGAATGTGGTAATTAACACTTGGTAAACACCTGTTATAAGTATGTTAATTTACATGTGGATATGATGTGGTGTACACAATCTCTACTTGATATGTTATTTTATGATATTGTTTTAGAATGGCATAATCACATGTTTATTATGTGTTTTTATGATGGTTAGATTGGTTCGATGTGGATAACACATATTCATACTCAATTGCCACATTAAAACCATTAAACCTCATGATAAATATGTATATGCAATAGGGAATTGTTTGAAGGGTTGAAGACTTGTTCAATTCTCAAATAATAAACACACAACGAAATAATTAGACACTAAACCCGTTGTGAACTCATAATATAAAGACGCGTTGTGTAAACAATGAAATTGTACTCTGTCCCTAATACAGTAATTATTCCTTTGTTTCTTCTCTTACTATTTTCCAAGAAAGGTTATATTTTCAATTTCTATATTGTAATTGATTAATTTCTGAAATATTTATCTAATTATGCATTTTACAAATTTTTCTTATCAATTTGTTTACATTTAACTATTATTTTTATTTTGTAAAAATAATTATCCCTTTAACTCGTTAACGAAAGGCGAATGGCTTTTTTATAAATTAAATGTCATTATTGACTAAACTGATTAAATTGCCAATAAGTGACCAGCAGTTTTCCACCTGGCAGTTTTCCACCTGGCAGTTTTCCGCTTCGGCAGTTTTCCGCCTGGCAGTTTTCCGTGTACCGTATTTTGAACTCTTTGGATTGAGAAATTTCGATTGTTTGATATTCACGCCTTCAAATTGGTTCAATATCAAGCAGTATCTTGAGAATCCAAATTTTCATGAGTAGTGAATTTAGAGTAGAAGAAAGCTCCATTGATTTCTGAAGGAGGTAGAGTGCATTAATATGTAATTACAATCATGCATAATTGTAAGCTATCCTGCTTTGCTTAAATTGATTGCAGATGGAACTCCCTATATTGAACGTAGAAGTCCATTGTTCGAATATTTGTCAAAAGCGTTCAATTATTAATTAGTCTGTCCAAATAAATATGCATTTCAAAGAAAAAATTTGAGATCAAATCAGCTAAAAGATAATGTTGAATTCACTTAATTATAATTATTAAATAAAACGAAGAATTATATTCGTTGGGATGAAGACAAGGGGGATGATTCTACCTGAATACGAAAAGGGACAACAATTTATCTAATATAAATCTGTTCCTGACACCACCAGTAATTTGGTGTGTCCGTTAGTTAGGCAGAGGTACACCCATCCATCAATCTTTATTAGTATTTCAAGGTAAATAAAGATGAATAGAGCTGACTCATAATGAACTGCTACTAATATAAGGTGAATTAAAACAACAAATTAGTTAATTATCAAAAGATATTTGTCATTATATTTTCATTCGATTATATATGCAAGTACTGATCCTTACCCGATAATTATTTTACGACATTATTGTGGTTTCGTTGTTCCATAATTTTAACTGTCCAGCATATATGTATCCAATTCAAACAAATGCTCTGATTTGGCATAATTTCTACACTTATACTTGAACCCTCTCTGAATTGGCTTGTCTTTCAATATTGTTTTATTATATCCTAAACTTTCAACGTAGTATGCTTACGAAAGTTATGTGTTTACAATTGTAGCCATTTCAGCATTTTGAATAGCAACATTGATATGATCAATCGAGGTCTGAAACATCCATGCTCTATCAAATTTAGTATCTTGTTTATTTGTCTACAAAATATATAAATTCTACTTAGAATACGAAATATTTGAAAAAGAATCAGAAAATACAATAATGAGTTATTATTATTAACACAAAATAGAATCAAAAATATTATTTATGATTATATAAAAGGGTTTGTGAACAAATAAAAAAATAGAAATTACTAGCTACCTGAAAGCTTTGAAACCCAATGGGTGGGATCTCATCTAAATTTCAAATTTAGCTATTTTTGAAGGTAATAGAATTTAACACTGTTTCTATAGTTTAGCACAGTAATTATGTACAGATAACTAGTAGAATTCTTGTTGCTAGCTGAGCCCTATGAGATCAGTTGACCACTCCCAAGTTGTAACCGGTTGATTGATTCAATATATATGGATTGTATATTTTCTTCACTTTCGATGAAGAGTTTAGATTCCTAGACTAGGGGAAAACCGGGAGCATTTGGACATAGGGATAATTTGGACAACTCGTTTAAACATATATATAATTGTTGGAACTAGTGCTTATTGCAACTGAATGTGTGCGACGTGTTACCCGTCAGCTATTTAAAAGATCCAGTTTGGAGATGTAGTATTTCGCCTATGAGTTGTAATTTACTGTTTTCTTCATTATTGATGTAATTTTTCGTGATTCGATTAGATCGTGTGTGGACTATATGAATACGAAACTGATTCTCATTCTCAATGTATGAATTATATTGATATTTTATGTTATATTTGGTGTGTCAAAGAAATAATACGAGTGAAATAAACATATGGTGATGTGTTCAATTTTGAAGTGTCATTTGGTATGAATCGGACACTTCTGTTGAGGTTGATTCGGACGGTGTCCGAACCTTCCCTCTGTATCCGATTTAGTACACCATTAAAATTTATTGAAGTAATTCTTATTAAAAAGGATAATCAGAACTTGAAGTTAATTACTTAAATTGAAATAGCATTTGTTTATATAATCAGTTTCAAATTTAAATATATTAGCGTCTTTATTTTACAAATTGACGATCGTAATCATGTCTTTTATTTATAAAAGGAAAACTTATAGGGATGGTAATAAAGAAGGTATTTGTTTAAAAATTGAGGTCGGTGGACTTTCCTATAATCTGTACTAATATATTTACCTTGAAATGATAATAAAGCTGTACAGATAAATAGATGGGTGTACATTTGGCAAACCAACAGACACACCAATTAACTAGTGGTGTCAGAAACAGATTTATACGAGAGAATTTATTGTACTTTTTGTTAATCAGGTAGAATCATCCTACTCTTCCGTATCATAGAACAAAAGTAGGTAATTGTAGATGAAATGAAGATAATGCTTTGCTATAGTAAATAATTATAATTAAATGGATTCAATATTTTCTTTTAGTTAATTGTATATAATATATCTATTCTTTGAAATGTTTATTTATTTGGAGTCACTAATTTATCGACCACTTTTGACAAATATTAATTTCGAGCAACGGACTTATACCTTCAGAACATTGATATTGGATATCCATCAATAATCAATAAAATCAAAGCAGGAGAGTTATAATTGTAATTACATATTAATGCACTGGACCTTCTTCAGATAACAATGCAGCTCCCTTCTACTGTCAATTCACAATGCATTGAATTTTGAAATCCCTTGGTATAGAACAAATTTTAAGACGTGACTGTTAAACAATGGAGACTTCTCAATCCTAACAGGTCGAAATACAGAGATTTTGTTTGATAAAATGTTCAATTTTGATTATAAAAGAAAACCGTCGGTACAATTATTTTTATTTTGAGCATTGAAGAAATTTCTTTACTATCCGTTAATTTCTATCCAGATTATTTGGTTGCTAATTATATGAATGAAATCAATCTTCACTGAATTTAGATTGACTGTAGACGTAATTGGAAGATATAAAGTTTCATTAACAGCATTATAAGAGTTTAGACATTGATTTATCTAAACAACCAACAATAAATAAAATAATGAAAGGTTGATCTTATTTTAGCAATTTTGGTATTCGTATCACTTCCATCTCATGGTGTAAATTTAATCTAGTAGGGGTTTAACGTCTGCTTCGGAACCAAAGCCCATATCTCTTACGTCAAAAGGAAAGTAAATACAAGGGACTGGAAGTAGCAGTCAGGAAGGAAAGTGGCTCAATGAACAAAGTCACTTACCACTGTACGTGACAATGCTCATTGATGCAGAAAAGCTACTCCGTGAATGCAGTCACTTACCAAGGAATGTGACAAAAAAGGGACACAATCACCGCTGGCAGCACTCACGGATGGAAGAGGAAAATGAAGAAATGACAGTAATTGAAACCAACGAGCCTACCTAACACAAAAATTTAAGACCTCGATGTTGAAAAGCATAACACTAGCGCTATCCTCAAAAACTGCAACTTCCGTCAAAAAAATGATAAGCATGGTATAAAAAAATCACAATCAATAATCCAAATTATAATAGTTCGGTGCTCAAGAGACGCTATACCCCTCTTCTCTTCCATTCACCACAGAGAGCTTCAGGATAGATCCCCTGGGGGCCCATGGAGGAAAGTGTTTGAAACACAAGATAAAATAAAATTACCTATTATTTTCAGCGCTTTGAAAGTTCTTATTATTGTCGATATATATTCAGGCTGTATTATCAGCAAAATAAAACACTAAAATAAAATATCCATTGCAAAACTATTTTAAAATGATAGTTCTCTAGGAAATAATCAAAACATTAAAAAAAAGTGGAACGACAATTAACCTGAATGAGAAGACTATAAATGTATAAAATATACAGATTTAAATAAGCTCTCAAGGTACGTGAATATCAATATATTAGTTGAGTAAACCGGAGAGAAAAAATGGATTATCACCAATTTCACTCAAAGTCTCTACAAACCGATGAATATTTTGTTCTGACTACATCTTCAATGTTCATAATTTAGATCTGAAAAGTAATGGTGGGAAATACCTTTTAAAGTAATAGTTGCAGCTCATGTAATACATTGAAGCTTGTAGTTGAAATAAAGAAAAAACTGGAAAGGTCTTCATGATATTCTTAAAATATCCTCATTTTCTTTGGTTAAATATCATTCAATAAAAACGTCTCTCGTCTTTTTAATGAAAGAACAGAAATGGTTCAATTTAAAAACTATAGTATATTATGAAGTGATTCATTAATGCACCAAAGTGATTCAACACAGTGACTCTTTTCTCTGATAGTACATCATCACAGTGACTCTTTTCTCTGATAGTACATCATCACAGTGACTCTTTTCTCTGATAGTACATCATCACAGTGACTATTTTCTCTGATAGTACATCATCACAGTGACTCTTTTCTCTGATAGTACAACATCACAGTGATTCTTTTCTCTGATAGAACAACCTCACAGTGACTCTTTTCTCTGATAGTACATCATCACAGTGACTCTTTTCTCTGATAGTACATCATCACAGTGACTCTTTTCTCTGATAGTACAACATCACAGTGATTCTTTTCTCTGATAGTACATCATCACAGTGACTCTTTTCTCTGATAGTACATCATCACAGTGACTCTTTTCTCTGATAGTACATCATCACAGTGACTCTTTTCTCTGATAGTACATAATCACAGTGACTCTTTTCTCTGATAGTACATCATCACAGTGACTCTTTTCTCTGTCAGAACATTTGAATACCCTAAGTGGTGTTTGACGAAAGGACCTAGAACCTTTAGATTCAACCTGTGCTATATTTTAAATTCTCATAAATGATTAGTGAACAATAATTCCCAAATTGAATTCTTTTTGAATAGCAGGAAAACTATATTATATATTGAAACTCGTTATAATTTGAGTAACTTTGGTAGGCTTTTAACCAATCATGAGTTCATCAAGATAATTATATATTCATGTTAATCATGCAAGGATTATCACATACCTAATTCATGAAATTGTTTCATGTATTAGTCTTAGCAGCACACATAATAATGTAGAATGTAATGCCATTAGTGTCTCACCATCAAGAAGGACAAGTATTTATGTACGCTTGCTTGATGTATCACCAGCAATGAGATGGCGAATAAATTGTGCATATTGCCTTGTGTCCTAAAAGCGTTGGTGGCAAAGATTTATTGGAAGCTCCTGCATGAATAAAATATCTCGAGTGAGAGAAAATCATTAATATAATTTGTATGACTATATGTTTATTCGTGAGATATAACACTGAAGCATTTATATAGTATAATAATTTAGAATTTAGATTTCAATTATTTCATCATTAAATGTAATTGTAATTACTTGTGTAATTGTGCTATAATATTTAAAGGGCTTTTACACTTATTTCATTATCGTAAACTTGTATTTTTAATTTAATATCAATTAGGAATATTAGGTAGCCGGTAAGTTTCTCGAAAACAATTGCTCGAAAGACAATTGCTCGAAAACAATTGCTCGAATGAACAATTTCTCGAAAGAACAATTGCTCGAAAGGCAATTGCTCGAAAAACAATTGCTCGAACGAACAATTGCTCGAATGAACAAAATTGCTCGAATTATAAACTATCACAGTTTTCGATTTTATAAAAGTCAGTTATTCATGAAGTGGAGCTGCACCTAACAATCCCTGTTTCTTTTTAATAATTGATCATTAATCATTCTATAAATGATTTTAATTATTATTCATTCTGCATTATCTTTTTTAGACCGTTTGTGTCATCTCGTATGTAACATGTGAATTGGAATCATGTGGTGAATCAGTACTATTCATGTTTTTTATCATAAAAAACAAAAAAAATTGTAGATTTATTAAAACTCAGCCATAACTTTGAGTTATTTCACTTATTGTGGTGCCACATACAGATAGGCTAGTAATAAATAAATTTTCGGGTTTTATGATAAAAAAACATGAATAGTAGTGATTCACCACATGATTCCAATTTACATGTTACATACGAGATGACACAAACAGTCTAAAAAAAGATTATGCAGAATGAATAATAATTAAAATAATTTATAGAATGATTAATGATCAATTATTAAAAAGGATTGTTAGGTGCAGCTCCACTTCATGAATAACTTACTTTTATAAAATCGAAAACTGTGATATTTTATAATTCGAACAATTTTGTTCATTCGAGCAATTATTAATTCGTGCAATTGTTCGTTTGAGCAATTGTTTTTCGAGCAATTGTTTTCGTGCAATTGTCTTACGAGCAATCGTTTTCGAGCAATTTATCTAGAACCGGAATATTATACCCATGGTCAATTATCCAAGGAAATGAACTTCTACTTCAAAAAAATGAGTTTATTTGATTTTGAACACAATACAGCAAATAGGAAATAATTATATGCTATATTTTTCTGCCAATTTCACTTTGATGACATATTGCATCTAATTACAGATTCATTGAGTGATTGAATTGCTTTACATGTCTCTCCTGGTTTCTGTAGTCTTTTTTTTTCAAGCGTGTGATTTAAATGCACACAAATCTGATATTAAAATTGTTGTTTGATAAATCACGATTCCAATGAATGTATTAACATTCATTATTTATTATGTAATGAAAATGAAATATTCTGGAAAATGCAGTTATTGAAGTGAACGAATATGATGTTTTTATTAGGGTATTTGATGTATAACACATTCTTTTTTATTTTTTGCAGCTGAGAATAGCATTGTTTTTAAAAATCCAGATTCATTAAATTAGTCTTTAATGCTTCACAGTAATCAGATCAAGGAATCCAAGATCCCAGGTGAATATAGAAAGGAGATTTGTGTAAATCTTCTGATATGCTTTACTAGTCAGAGCCAATCTGTTAATTACTTAGCCTGAACAATCTGCCTAATCAGCGCAATTGTCGCTGATTGCTCCAATAAAACGAATTTGTGAAAATCTCCTGAATGACTTTGAGAGCCGACTGAGCAATGTGTCCCCAGGAGCTAATTAGTGGGACTGACAGGACCATTGAATGGGGAATGAACCTCTTTAGTGAGCCTTCATCTGGGGAGCTTTTTAAAATTATTCGCATGGCAAGATTGTAGTTCAGATCGAACAGTCTATCAATAAACTGAACAACATTCTTTGAATCAGAATGCAATGCTGTTAGTTTCGAGTTACTGATATCACTTCATTGCTTTCCAAAACAAGTTTCGAGAATCAAAAAAGATATAGTAAATACTGATGTGGATATTATAATTAAATATCTATTGCTGATAATTCAGTTAAATTAAAATCCTCTTTCTCTTCAGTGATTTAACGTGACTTGAATATTTCATGTCTCCCAACGATGGAACTCTCAATTTAGCTTGATTGCCCATAAAGTGGTGGAGATTGTAGATGATCAAGTCGTAATTCTGCTCGAGGAGTTAATTACGAGGCAAGAAATGCTATCGAAAATGTTTGAAGAAGAAGAAAATAACTCTAATCAGAACACATATTTCGGTTATGGTGAAACTAAATTGTTTCATATTGATTTGCCGATCGTATACTTGCTATGATAATATAGGACTGTAAACTAGATAATGCTGTGAATTATATTGGAACTGGTGTCTATGAATTCCAATAAACTTATATTTTCTAATAAACTTATAGAAAATAGATGAGATATGAAAAAAAAAACAGTTATACAACGTACTAGATATACCAGAAAGGGAGTCATTAAATTATTTTTTATTAGGTATTCTAAAAAATAACTTATTTTAGTATCATCTCTTCTTGCCCAATCGAATTGCTTAATTTTATATACCATTAGGTGACATTTGAATTTTGGAAATATTTTGTTTGACAAAGTAATTATAACTAATGAAATCAAATGGAAAAGTAATAAATAAAATTATTTACACTGAGAAAAATATACGAGTCAAATTGACTCCAAATTTGAGTTTTCAGTTTGTCCCAAAACCGGCTCAAGAATGTGAGTCAATTTGACTCATCCTAGTATTTTACTCAAAAACAAGAGTCATATTGACGCCTAATTCATAGTCCGATTGACTCAGGTAGAGTCAACCATTAAAAAAGACTCCAACATTGAAGTTTTCCAGCCTTGACTCAAGCATAGAGTCAGGTTGACTCGCAATTTTTTCTCAGTCTATATGCACCAACGATTTTTTTTTTTCAGAAAAATATAGCTTTATACCTTGACTTTCATCGTTTGAAAATGCAGTCATTAGTAGTACCATAAAAGTGATTAATTATTTTCCCAACTCTTATTCCATTATCGTAATTGCAAATCGTATTCATTAACTGTTCAGCCGAAATCCAAGACTTTTTCATGCAAATCTCTCAACTGAATCTCAAGACTCGAGTAAGATTAATTTAAACTTTAGATTGGATTGTCCGTTGCTTCATTTGGAAACAATTAACTACAAATGTTCTTATTAGAAGAACAGAATTATAACCTTCTGCTATTTATAAAAAGTTCTACTTGTCTATCTATCGCTGGTTTCAATTTTCCAATTTGAGATGTATAATTGCATATAACAATTATTAATAAAGAAATGCATATCATTCTAAATTAAAATTTTGACTCAATCATGAAAAAGAAATGAGAGACTTGAAGTATATAGCATTGATGAAGAATTCATTTCTCTTACTTCAAAGTAACATAAATCTCAGCATCTTGATGAATAACTACTTTTTAGAACGAATTTCATTTGCCGTTGATAATTTATCCTTATTTTATTTATTCTGTACATTTATGTCATGAAGTCTGTATCATGATCAAGATAACCAATTTCTTTGTGGTATACAGATTAGTTATTGTACTCAGTAAACTTCTCCTCAATTATAATAAAGTTGTATACCGATTCACTGATGCTGAAATTTAACTTTCAAAATCCTCCATATATATTATGTAATGAATATATGGAACCTATCGCAATTACTATGCAAGATCAAATATCATTAAAAACCTGTTATACAGCACTCTAAAAAATGACATACTGATTTATAAAGTTGGTGTTATTTGTTGGTGGAATACTTGCATGGTTGTATTCAGATTAATTGAACAAACTTTAGTCTAGATTCTAGAACAAACATGTCTAATTTCTTCTTCTTACTTTATTCACATCCAATATCCTGTACGGCTGAGTGTACGTACGAACTCTATAAATGTATAAATTTGTAAAGTATTATTATTGTGTATTCCTGTATAGTTTGGGATATACACTTTTTTTCAATTTTTGAAGTTCTATGAAATTTTGGTCCCGGAATATTCTGTCTCAAGTATAAGCAAAACTTATGAATTAGGTGTATAGTGGGGCGTACAACCCGGTATCCGGTAAATTCATCGCAGTAAATTCATCGCCGGTAAATTCATCGCCGTAAATTCATCGCACGGTAAATTCATCGCGTGGTAAATTCATCGCGTGGTAAATTCATCGCATGGTAAATTCATCGCGTGGTAAATTCATCGCGCAGTAAATTCATCGCATGGTACAATATAAAATTAAATTGATAAACTTAAATAAACTTTTTGCAAATTTTAATTATGCCGACCTTACTTTATTTTCGCTGGATTAGGGTAACTTGTTTGTACGAATCTGTGCTATTAGTTTATTTTAAATGATTGGATGTTAGTATTACGTAAAATGTCATATAATTTTCAAATGTATATCATACAATTACTATACAACATTTAATATGTGGGTAATTGTATTAATTTATTATTTTATTGTTATGCATATTTTTCTATAATTTAAATTTATGTTAATTCTCAAATTACGTATTTGGGTAGCTACTTATAGTTTGAACAACAACATAACTGTAAATGCTACACCTCTTTGAAAATATGATCAGCTAAGCGTAATTGCATCAGTAAATGGGAATCAGGTTTTCCTATTTATTTAAGAGATATTGATTACAATTTATCTTATTAAAATTAATTTAGATATATTTTTTCTGCAGTTGTAACGATAGAATATCATTTTTAATATTAATGGTTTGCTTTAGCAACATACATATCCATACATTATTTCGTGAACCGAAAATTGGGCTCCATGACAATTGGACCCCGAACGATTGGGCCCCAAGACAATTAGGCCCAAAGACCAATATATTATTTGCCCATTTTTTCAAAGTCTACTGTATTAACTTAATTAATGACCATAGCTACTGTAATAACTAGGGATGTGACAATATGAATTTTGCATAAAAATATAGTCTTGAGCATAATTAAAATAAAGAATATTCCTAATATGAAAAATATATTCTTGTTATGAAAAATATTTTTTTTTTTAGTAGTACAACATATTCATTTTATGAATGAATACTATTATTTTTTTAAACTGCTATAATTTTTTGTATTATTATTAGATAATTCATGTAAGTAACAAATTTCCTAGTTACAGTACCGCTATAGTGAACTCCTGTATAGTGAGTGAGTTAGGATGTAGCCAATAGAAAATAAGAATGTGGCTATTTTAGATGAAGAGACAATAGAAAATAAGAATGTGGGTATTTAAAGATAGCCGTGGCCCACCAAGACATGCTGAAATTTTTGGAACATACAAGTCAACTTGAAAGTTAATGTGAATTTGTTGAAATCTGTTCACTGCAGTCTGTGTTCAATAGAAAAGAGTTTTATAAATTATTATTACAAAATGTATTCCCATAATCTCAGTTTATCCCTACAACTGTTCAATTTATCATAGTTCAATGTAATGAAAATATTTCAAATTTAACAATTTTATTAACTAAATATTACTATGACCATTTTTTCAGACGATTTACACTACAAATTGGATGCACATGACACGATTCAATTTAATTCGACTTATTTAAATACTTCAAAGATTTTCATTGCATCAAACATGAGATTAGCAATCCAAATGAGATTTAACGGGCTTCATAATATACGCCTTATCTAGTATATATCAATCGAATTAAAAAATTATAAATATATTTTTAAAGAAAATAAACATATTTCAAATATAATATTGTCACTACCCTATGTAATAACAAAGTAAAACTTCTTCATTGTGTCCTCTGCCCAATTTTTTTCTGGGCTCAATTGTTTTGGGGCCCATGTATCTTGGGCACAATTTTCCTGGTGCCCAATTGTTTTAGGCCCAATTGTCGGCAGGCCCAATTTCCCTGTGCCCAATAATTGTCTGTGTACCATATTATTGATAACGTTACAATGTCTTTTTTTCTTAAATTATCTATTATTTATATACCTATCTATTATTCGTATTATCTAACTTCCTGTTATATGTCATCGATGATTTACTATATGCGATGAATTTACCTGCGATGAAATTACCATGCGATGAATTTACCATGCGATGAATTTACTGCGCGATGAATTTACCACGCGATGAATTTACCATGCGATGAATTGAATTTACCGCGATGAATTTACTGCGATGAATTTACCCGCGATGAATTTACACTGATCCGTGCAACCCCCCTGCAAGGTCTTAAACAATCATGAAGTGTACAATACGACAAACTAGCGGATACAGCAAACTACATAACGGTCATTTATATTGAGAGGTCATTTATAATTCTGAGACCAAAATTTGAAGACGAAATTTCCGGCCACCTATTTTTGAATAACTAAAACAAAATATATCGTTTGAATGTTTATTCATATACATAATATGTAAATTATTAAGAGAATTATGTAGCTAAATGATATGAAAATGTTACCATGATTAATTATTGTGATATCTATTTTATATTTAATAATACCATTTTAGATGAAATGACAAAGATTTGGATACTCAATGAAATTACTTTATATCTTTTTCTCTAGAGCAAAACATATACATAGTAAGTTTATATTATATAAAAGAAAATAAATTGAAAATGTACTTCATTGATGTGCTTTCAAAGTATTGACATCTAACACGGTTTACAATAACTTTTCTAAATCTAAGAGTTTAGTAGAACTCCTCTATAATCAAATCCTGTATAGTGAAGGTAAAGTTCTGAGTGAGGAAAGTGAACAAAATGTTTTTAGTTTACCATGAATGGCTATCAGTTTTACAAAACTAATTGCCAAGTTGTGGCAGACTAAATAAAATTTGTTCACCCTACAGGCTAATTACTCTGCATTCACACATACTCCTCATTATAGAGGAGTTTTACTATATAATCAAAGTCAGGATATTGAATATGACGATCATTTTCTGTACTACTAATTTAGGCCTACTAATTTAGAGGCTCTCTCCCTTGTCATCAAAGACAAGCCGAAATTAAACACCCAAGTTGAAATGAATCTATTTTACTTATTGAGATATAATAATCTATTGTAATTATATTCACCTCACAGCTTTATTTGTAAGGTATAATTATTTCAAGTAATTTCATAAAGAAAATGCTTAAAGACTCTGTACAAAGTTGTCTTTTTGCAGTCAGTATAATAACCCTTACGAATGGAAGATGACAAACTAGGCATTTCCCTCTCACATAAAAATAACACTTAAAATTAAACTCACAGGCAAAAACTAAAACATAAAAACTATTCAGTAGAGACGGAAATACAACAGTAAACTTGTAATGTCAAAAAAATTTAATTCACAAGTAAATATAAGAATATAGTGAATGATGTACCAAGAAATTCGTAAATATCTTGGAGAAAATTTGAAATTCAAAATTTTATATGTCTAATGTAGTTTTTAATTGAAATCACTTCAAATTTTAAAGGCTGATATTCATATATTTTATATATACAAGATTAAGATTTCAATCTGACTATACTTAGATAATATTTACACAAGAGTATACACTATTTATGAATCAAATCATTTTATGAATCAATGAAAAAGAAATTCTGAACTTCAGAGTAAAAGTTTAAAATGCAGGAACTCTGTTTTTACACGATGTCACAATATTTGGGATTATTCATTCCTATTCATTTGTACAAATTATATAAACAAAAGATGATTAAAATCAATTAAAATGAATCTTTGCAAAATACTTTAAGTCATTAATTCCCCAAAATCGTGTTCATCACTACCGTCAGAACAATCTTGAATACCATTATTCAGCTGAGCTATGGAAATACATTTGCCGTCTAGACACTGCAATTCAGGACAATTAATTTCCTCATTCGATACAGTTGTAGAAGGGGTAGTAGTTGTAAAAATAAATGGTGAAGCTTCCGAACTTGTTGAAGGTGCATGATTTATTGATCGTACAGATGATTCTTCGATTGTTGTTGTAGTTGTTGTAGAAGTAGTTGGGTTAGCAGTTGTTGATTCAATTTCAGGCTTAGCGGTAGTTGATTTCAGTCGCCGCTGCTTTAGCTTATTATTTGAGCTCCCCACTGATAACGATGGCCCAAGTAATCTTAATCTAGGTATATCGTGTATATTACGAACTTGAATACGTCCATCCAGCTGCGGTTTATCACTTCTGTTGATATTTCTATGCCTAACTCGAGATGAAAGAGATTTAGGTTGCTGATTTCCACGTCTGGATGGTTCTTTGATTTTCATTTCCCGGTCACTTGTTCTTTTCTTATTGGATACCTTTCTGGATGATATTTTTGGTCTCACAGCAGGTTTCGAGTTTTGCCTCATGGCTAAACGCTC
>CANNZV010003928.1:0-51040 GCA_947561585.1 Caprella mutica | reverse complement strand
CTGCACTAATCTGCTAACCTCATGTATATTAGTTAATGTGGTGAACGTGGATTGTGAATCATTTGGTTACAACAATAAAACTGTTATATCTATTCACTTATATTGCATAACCATTATTTGATATAACATCAACTTGAATTGTGAACATGAATCCGTTTTGATATTGTGAACATGAATCTATTTTGATATTGTGAATATGAACATGAATCTATTTTGATATTGTGAACATGAATTGTGAACATGAATCTATTTTGATATTGTGAATATGAACATGAATTGTGAACATGAATCTATTTTGATATTGTGAACATAAATTGTGAACATGAATCTATTTTGATATTGTGAATATGAACATGAATTGTGAACATGAATCTATTTTGATATTGTGAACATGAATTGTGAACATGAATCTATTTTGTTATTGTGAATATGAACATGAATTGTGAACATGAATCTATTTTGATATTGTGAACATAAATTGTGAACATGAATCTATTTTGATATTGTGAATATGAACATGAATTGTGAACATGAATCTATTTTGATATTGTGAACATAAATTGTGAACATGAATCTATTTTGATATTGTGAATATGAATCATTTGGTTATAACCATCAAAAATTGTTCTATTATTCACGTGTATTGCATACATATTATTTCATCTCAATCTATTTAACTTTAAACTTTTTTCCCATATAACAGAGGTGTAATTTACTCGATATAAAATGTTCCTAATATTTCGCTTTTCTCCTACTCAATAAATCTATAACATTTATTAATAATAATACGGAAGAATATCCCTAGCTTTGGATGCTCCTATCCACATATTCTGACCACCCGCGCCTTCCCTGCCTTCTGACTTCACCTTCCCTACCTTCTCCCTGCCTTCTGACTACACTGACCTTAGTCATAAAAGTGGGGAAGAGGCGTGGTGTACAGATACCTACTGACGAAGTACAGAACCTTCCATTAGGGACAAGTCCGAGCCTCTTACACTCCGCCATGCCGTCAATTAGATATACACACCTAGGGAAACTTACGAATTCCACATCTTCGGTCATATGAGGAAAAACGATACAAAAATTATTATTTAATTCTTATTGGTATCCATGATACCTGCATGCATTATTCAATTTTTATTTTATTTGGTATCCATGCCACATCCAGGTATCATGGATACCAATAGATAATTAATGATAATTATTATATCGTTTGTGTCTTATTTGACCGAAGATATTGAACTGACCGATAATTCGTAACATACCCCATATGTGGGCTAGTACACCGCTTTTCCACTACAGGTAACATAGTTCTTTCCACTCGGTCCTATTTTCGAAGGTAAATCAATGATAAATTAGACACTACGAGTGTATTTACCAAGACAAATGTGTAATTATGACTTTCACAAAAAAGATATCTACTTTTATCTCTCACCATCAATTGACGTACCAATCTGTTATTCATAAGTTAATAAATATTTAATAAAATAACGCATTATACTTGTATATTGTGGTGTGCACTTTTGCTCAATAATTGCCACTTCATATGGAAGTCCAGATCATCGATCAAATTTGGTAATTATATACCAAATGTATATTTATACTATATCTATATAAAATATATTCTATATATTAATATTAACATTAAAATTCATATCGCCCTTTAGTTTCATAGTGTAAAATATATAAAAAGCAATATATTTATAATATATAATTACGTTATTGATTTTATATTTAATAGATTATTGTATTTGGTAATAAATTTATTTTATATATACATAATTTTCTCAATTTATAATATATTTCTTTTTTCATATTATATATCATAAATAACATTCATCAAATTAATAAGTTCAAGTTTTATAGTAAGAAGATATTTAGGGAAAAAGAATATCTATTTCTTCAGATCTTCGTTAATATATAATTATTATTTTAGACTACAAATAATTGATTGCATTTCAAGTAAGTGTTGTTGTATTGTTATTTTGCTGTTATTTTATGACTGAAATTTTATGCAGACGATTTACTGTCTAATGCTCAGTGTATTTCATACCTCTATTTTATTTAGCTGCTTTTCTGGCAGTAGTTTTATGTGGATATGCCTTCAATCATCCGTAATTACACGCCGTACGGAGGGATGATAGATTTTTACAGGAAGTTATGCCCCGTGTATCCTATGTATCATGCAGATCTGTATCCTATGCGTATCCTATACACGACTCTGTATCCTTCACGCATGTATCATGCAGATCTGTGTCCAATGCATATCCTACATACGCGTTTGTATCCTATGCATATCCTACATACGCGTTTGTATCACATGCGTATCCTACATACGCGTTTGTATCCTATGCATATCCTACATACGCGTTTGTATCACATGCGTATCCTACATACGCGTTTGTATCCTATGCGTATCCTACATACGCGTTTGTATCACATGCGTATCCTACATACGCGTTTGTATCCTATGCGTATCCTACATACGCGTTTGTATCCTATGCATATCCTACATACGCGTTTGTATCACATGCGTATCCTACATACGCGTTTGTATCCTATGCGTATCCTACATACGCGTTTGTATCCTATGCATATCCTACATACGCGTTTGTATCCTATGCGTATCCTACATACGCGTTTGTATCCTATGCATATCCTACATACGCGTTTGTATCACATGCGTATCCTACATAGGCGTTTGTATCCTATGCGTATCCTACATACGCGTTTGTATCACATGCGTATCCTACATACGCGTTTGTATCTTATGCGTATCCTACATACGCGTTTGTATCCTATGCATATCCTACATATGCGTTTGTATCCTATGCGTATCCTACATACGTTTTTGTATCATATGCGTATCCTACATACGCGTTTGTGTCCAATGCGTATCCTACATACGCGTTTGTATCCTATGCGTATCCTACATACGCGTTTGTGTCCAATGCGTATCCTACATACGCGTTTGTATCCAATGCGTATCCTACATACGCGTTTGTACCCTATGCGTATCCTACATACGCGTTTGTATCCTATGCGTATCCTACATACGCGTTTGTATCCTATGCGTATCCTACATACACGTTTGTATCCTATGCGTATCCTAAATACGCCTTTGTTTCCTATGCGTATCCTACATACGCGTTTGTATCCTATGCATATCCTACATACGCGTTTGTATACATGCGTATCCTACATAGGCGTTTGTATCCTTTGCGTATCCTACATACGCGTTTGTATCCAATGCGTATCCTACATACGAGTTTGTATCTAATGCGTATCCTACATACGAGTTTGTATCTCATAGGTATCTTACATACGATATTGTATCCCATGCGTATCCTACAAACGATTCTTGATCCTATGAGTATCCTACATATGCCTTTGTATCCAATTCGTATCCTAAATACGCGTTTGTATCCAATGCGTATGTGGGATACGCGTTTGTATCAAATGCGTATCCCACATACGCGTTTGTATTCAATGCGTATCCTACATACGCGTTTGTATCCAATGCGTATCCTACAAACACGTTAGTATCAAATGCGTATCCTACATACGCGTTTGTATCCAATGCGTATCCTAAATACGCGTTTGTATCCAATGCGTATCCTACATACGAGTTTGTATCCAATAAGTATCCTACATACGCGTTTGTATCTCATAGGTATCCTACATACGATATTGTATCCCATGCGTATCCTACAAACGATTCTTGATCCTATGAGTATCCTACATATGCCTTTGTTTCCAATTCGTATCCTAAATACGCGTTTGTATCCAATGCGTATGTGGGATACGCGTTTGTATCAAATGCGTATCCTACATACGTGTTTGTATCCTATGCGTATCCTACATACGCGTTTGTATCCTATGCGTATCCTACATACGCGTTTGTATCCTATGCGTAACCTACATACGCGTTTGTATCGTATGCTTATCCTACATACGCGTTTGTATCGTATGCGTATCCTACATACGCGTTTGTTTCCTATGCGTATCCTACATACGCGTTTGTTTCCTATGCGTATCCTACATACGCGTTTGTATCGTAAGAATATGTTTTTTTTTATTTCGTTATACACTTCTACTCATTTCAACTTTTTTCAGTTTTCTTCATATATAATAAGTTTAACTTAAGTTTAAAAAAGGTTTGTAGGTATTAAGAATAAAGACTGCATTTAGCCGCAGAATGTGAATAGCATAGTCACCGCTGACAGGAAACGACGTCCCATCTTCTATGAAGAAGAATTTTCTTTCCCAGAACTCCACGGCATTTTCTATCACCACTTGGATAAACTATGGTAGAATAGTTATTTCATCAGCAACTCTTACTTTGCCCTCTGATTGTTGTTGCTTGATCTATTCTAATTGTAAAGTGAATCACTTAGCATAATTGGTAGAAAAATATATGTGAATTCAGGTTAATTTTTCGTTTCTAGTATTGTATTATTTATATCAAGTTGTATTATTTGTACCGTATTTTGCCTATAGTCAGTCTCTGTACATTAGGGTGGGCCAAAAAATAGGGGTTTCGGACAAACTTCAGAATTTTCATATGGAATAGTTATAATAAGTTGATACGTTATGAAAGAACATTGCATGCCAATTTCCAGGTCATTTCTCAATATTTTTGAGTTGCCCAAGACATTTCAAATTTTATACAAAATGGTATTTTACCATTAATTCTAAGATATTCTATTTTGTTTTGGAATAGGTTAAAATAGTTAGTACGTTATAACTAGGGCTGGGACAATATGCTCTAAAAACTATAGATCCCGAAAATATTATATAGTATTATATAGTATTCGATACCATTTCATTTAGTTTCGTCTATGATATTTCCGGGATCTATAGTTTTTCGAGCATATTGTCCCAGCCCTAGTTATAACGGAGCACAACATGTAAAATTGTTGATTAATTCGTGATATTTTTGAGTTTCCCGAGCCCTTTTTTGTATAATTTATTACTATTATAATATTTTCCTCAAAATTAGTTTCTAGAGTAATCATGCTGTTATTATTATATGAGAGAAGTAGTATAACTCTCAAAATGACTCTTTGAATCGTATTTATTTCATTCTATAACACATTTCACAATATTTTTGTAATGCAAAAACTTCGAATAAATTCGGGCTCTAGCAATTCGTATTTCCCCATGCAATAGGCTTGGGTTTATCAGTCAATTGTTAGTGTTTTTTCATTTTTTCTTTCATATAAATTTCCTTATTATGTTCTTCATTGAACACCAGACCTCCATAAGTGTGGAGCACTACACTGACTACAGTCTCCAGCAGCGTCTCATTTCGAACAGTTTGGAGGGGTGGGGACAACTGTAAACATTGTCGTACCTGTCTGATTTTCTGGCACAAACGCCAAAATATTATCTTCTCAAGCAATCTTCTTATTCTAAAAGATAATAAATCATATTTTAGAATTTATTAGCTAAAATGTAGTAAAATTCATGAAAAAACTTAGCTACTTTTCTGATATTTGAATCGCTTGGTGGCAACTGTTAATAATATCAGAATTCACTCAAATTTAACTACACGTATCTTTATTTGTTATACCAACTTTACATAAGTATTACATAACTATTATCTAAAATGTCACACCCAGGGATTCATTTTTGCTGTGCCGGTGTACTAACAGAAGAGTTATTAATATTTTTAATTACGGCCCTCACCACAAAAACAAATTGCTTTAAATATATAAAATAACTTACAATTATTATATCATTTCTAAGGTCTGCAGTTTTATTAAATTAGTTTCGAGTGTAAAAATTGTTGGTTATTAAGTTATAAATCACAAGCATGCATCAATGTCCGTGCACAAGTGTATACACTATTTAGTCCCAAAACACACATTTAAATTACTTACTCCCAGTCATTACTATTTTAAAAACACCTGTGACTTCATGAGTTATTTGTGACTTCATGAGTTATTTGTGACTTCATGAGTTAGTTGTGACTTCATGAGTTATTTGAGTTAGTTGTGACTTCATGAGTTATTTGTGACTTCATGAGTTAGTTGTGACTTCATGAGTTATTTGAGTTAGTTGTGACTTCATGAGTTATTTGTGACTTCATGAGTTATTTGTGACTTCATGAGTTATTTGTGACTTCATGAGTTATTTGTGACTTCATGAGTTATTTGTGACTTCATGAGTTATTTGTGACTTCATGAGTTAGTTGTGACTTCATGAGTTATTTGTGACTTCATGAGTTATTTGTGACTTCATGAGTTATTTGTGACTTCATGAGTTATTTGTGACTTCATGAGTTATTTGTGACTTCATGAGTTATTTGTGACTTCATGAGTTATTTGTGACTTCATGAGTTATTTGTGACTTCATGAGTTATTTGTGACTTCATGAGTTAGTTGTGACTTCATGAGTTAGTTGTGACTTCATGAGTTATTTGTGACTTCATGAGTTAGTTGTGACTTCATGAGTTATTTGTGACTTCATGAGTTATTTGTGACTTCATGGGTTATTTGTGACTTCATGAGTTATTTGTGACTTCATGAGTTATTTGCGACTTCATGAGTTATTTGTGACTTCATGAGTTAGTTGTGACTTCATGAGTTAGTTGTGACTTCATGAGTTATTTGTGACTTCATGAGTTACTTGTGACTTCATGAGTTATTTGTGACTTCATGAGTTATTTGTGACTTCATGAGTTATTTGTGACTTCATGAGTTATTTGCTCTGTAAATTGAGTTTGATTTCAAATAAATCATTTATGTGGTGAAAAGTAGGGTAAGTTACGAATTATCGGTCAGTTCCACATTTTTGGTCATATAAGAAAAAACTATATAATATAAATTATTTAATCTTATTATTAACTTGGTATCCATGATACCTGCAGGTATCATGGATACCAATTAAAATTAAATACCAATTATAATATCGTTTTTCTTATATGACCGAAGATGTGGAACTGACCGATAATTCATAACTTGCCCAATGTAGGCTGATGGTGTAATGTTACATCGCTAATATGTAATATGACTTTTCTGTAAGTATTTGTTAGAGTTACTACTACATACACAGTTTGTTTGTTATGATGCACATGTACTTTGAATATGTATCAATGCACATAATTTATTTGTAATCACATGCAGATTTATTTAAGATAAAACTGAAATGTGGTTCGTATTTCATATCCATTTATTTTCATTTATTTAATCACAAAACCGAGTCAAAGAAAATGTCTTGTCAGTGTGGAAGAATCGACATTTTCCATCGTTCGATTTTTTTATGTGCACGGAATGTTTTTCTGCAATATTTTTTTCCTATTAATTTTAACAACCTAACAGTACTATGGAGTTAGAATGAATAAAGTAATTTAACATGTATTGCTCATTTAGAAATTCAGGGTACTTTTTTATAGTTTAAAAGATAGGACATGCGGTTATAATTTATAATTTAGTCCAGGGAGTTTAGCAGCCACATTTGACTTACAAATTAATAATGTGACAGCAATGTTTAAATTTCACTCATATAACTATAACACACGACCATTTTTTTCTTTTTATTGGGTATATTCTACTTTTATCGGTATTATTATTTTACTAAATACCTCAAAAAACTAGAAAATATACTATACAAGTTAAATGTTACATATAAATTAAATTCATTTCATTAATTTCTATGTAATATTTTGTAATAAATATTTTATAATATTACATACCTATTTTCATTATAGAGTATATATCTATTTGATTCTTGTTATTATTTAATTTTAAAGATGTTCTAAATTCAAGTTATGGACAACAATATCTGAATGTTCTTCACCGTAAGAGTTCATCCTTAGCGGAATATTATTTGTATCTTCTTGCAGAGACGAATTGCTTTGGTATTGTGATTCCTACAGTGGACATTTCTTCATAATTTTCTCTCACATTTAGCCAAAGTTATTAATTGAATATTAATGATAATATTAAGGCATAGAGTAGATAAATTTTGAAAAAAGACGAAAGTCACAGAGTTCATTGTTATATAAATCAGCTGTTGATAATAACTAATAATAAATTTATAATTGATATATTATACTTTTCCTAAATAGTTTCTAGATATTATATATGAGCAATATCTAATAGGGTAAGTTACAAATTATCGGTCAGTTCCATTTCTTCGGTCATACGAGAAAATATAATATAATAATTATTATTTCTGAAGATGGGAAACTGATCGATAATTCTTCATTTCATTTTTATATTTTTTATTAAAATGTTGACGTTAGTGACGTCACTCACTGTAGTATATTCTCCATTAAATGCAGTGTGTAGAGTGCAGTGTGCACTGTTCAAAGTGCAGTGTGCATATTACTCACATGTGGGTACTTCTTGTGTGTCCTGCTAGTAAATCACCTCAAATTACTCACAGTTAATGACCTTGCATCACTCTGAACCAAAGTGTAGATCACTGTGAGTGCAGATCACTGTGAGTGCAGATCACTGTGCATGCAGATCACTGTGCATGCAGATCACTGTAAGAATCACTGTGTACTGATAGATCACTGTAAGAATCACTGTGTACTGATAGATCACTGTAAGAATCACTGTATACTGATAGATCACTGTAAGAATCACTGTATTGCGTGTAAGATAACTATTTGAATTAGTGAATTGGATTGTGGTATAAAAATCTTGATATTAATTTATTACCCCTTGCAAGATTTAAGTAAAAGTTAAATATTATATATGTATCCATTGTTTTTTTTTTGTTTTATTCAAATGGAAAATCCTAACACTCTGGGATATGTTAGACTATATTATGTATATCAATTTAATTGAAGACCATTGGTACTGTAATAACAAACTAACACTTCTTTATTTTTTTTGCTGTCACAATTTTTGCCCATGTAAAGAAGACCTATCTAAAATATTTAGTTATATTTTTCAATCAAAGATAATAATAATAGTACAAATGAAACAACTTTATTCTTAAAAAACATATGGAAACACAATTACTCTTAACAAATTTAGTTTGGTAATTCAAGAACTTTTTGTTCTTCATACAATTAAAAACTTTAGTTGGATCTTCAATTTGCATTGGTTAAATTTTCTTCTATATATATTGGACGATCTATTTTGAGGCTCGATTTTTTTTATTGAAGAAAAAAAGTATCTTTTGACTTTTTATGCAAGAATTGTAGCGTATATACATTAAATATATTCTAATTTCCTTGTAAAGTTAACCCATTCAAAAATCCATATTGTAAAGATGAACCATCCTTTTCCATGTGGGATGGTTCATCTTTACAAGATCCCAAAAAAATTTATGGGCTCATTTGCCTTGAGCCCAATTCACCTGGGCTTTATTTTCGGCGGGACCAACTATCGGTGCTCCGTATCGGTATTACCACTTGTATCGGTTACTTTGCTTATTTTATCCCAAAATATATTTGTTAGACACTAGAATATATGAATAAAAAACTGAAGATCCTTACATCCTGCATCGCAGTTTAACATACACTAAAAAACATTTGCTTATCTATCTATAGATATAATATAAATAAACAGGTACTTATTTTATGAACTATTTATTGGTGTACTCTCGGTGCAAAGTGTTCGGTCCTGCATTCTGCACGACACTCTAAAAAAAGAGAATAAAAATGCATGGATAATTTTCCACCAATAGCAATTGTACAAAGTATAAGTACGTGAAAATCAGACACAATGCAACATGGTAATTTTTAAACCAATTTGTACTTGAAGTCAAATCCAAAGTGACAATTTGAAGTCGCAAAGCAAAAGAGACTCTAGCCAATATTCTACATAGTAAATTAGCTACTATTAGGCAACCGCAGCGAAACGAACCTCATGTATTTTACCTCCTATGATTGACAGCCTAGGACCCTAAATACGCACCGTCAACACAAATCTATTCTATAGCTTGATGATATAATAACTATTGGGGGGGGGGGGAGTGTTTCCTAGGTAAAAAATAACACATGGAAAATAGAGTTTGGATGACATGGTAATAGGGTTGCAATATATTTAATTATTAGTTTACAGTTAACTTTTTCTCTTTTAAAAATTGTTTGGTGAATTTAAAAACAGTTGAAAATAAGTACTATACACTGAAATTGAAATATACATTTATAGTATATATTTTATACAATATAAGTGTATATAGACATATTTTACTACATATTTTATACATCACTCAAGATTTCAATATCAGTGTACATGATTGAAATGACACGGTTAGAAATTCGGGAAAATGTTTCTTAGTGTTCAATTTTAATATAAATATCATATCTTTTACATATTTTAAACTACAAATCTAACACACATTTTGAAAAGTGTAACCTTTGCTATGTACATATTTTAAAGTAGAATATAGTTAGTTGGTGTAAAATAACGTTACCTTGGTGCCGGTACACACAATGATATGGTAATGTAGGCTGCGGAGCTTCCGTACGCCACCGATCATTAGTCGTATCGCCGATGCGTGACCCCCGTGGCAGCATGGAAGTAATATCATGTTTGCATCACGCTATGTCACACATACACGTCTCTGCGAAACTCGTATCCTTAGAGTCACTTCTTGGGACCGTATCATGGATACTGAACTGTATATAGGATACTTGCCACTGAAATAACTCGTTATTATTGCTCTATTTCAACACTGAAATTAAGTCTGGAAATTTTATAATTATCAATATATTTTTTCGATAAATTATACTGCATAAATATCAGATTTTAGCAATTAGCATAGAAAAAAATTATTAAGATGAAAATTTTATATAATGAAATTTCTTATGATTTCTTATAAATTTCTTATACTGAAAATCAATATTTTAGTACATTATACTACATAATTAAAAAAATTTAGTTATCAATTTTTGCATAAAAATTTTAATTTATTTTTTAAAATTTTAAGTCGTTCAAGTATTTTGATTAAAAGTTAAATTTCTGTTTCATTTTAAATAGACTTATCCACAAAAGCGTATTATTTTCTGTGATCATCTCTGTTCACATCCCCTAAAATATTGAACTCTGCGTAACGGTGTGCCTTAGAACTAGAGGAGAAATATGTAGAGATAATAGTCCTCTTCCGATCTTCTCTCCTTTACTTTCATTCCTTTCTTACTTGGGATGAGAAAGGAATACTGTCTGACTCTAGGGTAAGGGACGAGTTATTGTTCAGTTACACATTTTCGATCGCAGAAAAAATGCTTAATGATGTTTATTTAACTTTTATTTTTTAATGTTCTTCTTCTTGTATGATCTAAATGTAGAACTGTCCTATAACTCATAACTTACCCTAGCTACAAACTGCATAATATGCCTATATATTCTATTTACAAACATAATTTCACTCGGATAATTAAAATTCTTTTTGCTAATTTTGTACCTATGTCGATTGTATAACTGTAAGCTTCAAACCTTTCCATAGCAAAGTAAAGATATTTCCAGTATGTAACTAGAATAAATATTGCTTTTTAATGGAAGGATAGAGTTTGTGCAATATTCATAATATAATAATACCCTTAATATTCGTCTTAAAGCAACGTGAAGTTTCACAATTATTTATTGTATACTAAATTATTATTCTTTAAAATTCGCCTGATTTCCTCTTTTGTATTTGCCTGATTTCCTCTTTTACATTTGCCTGATTTCCTCTATTATATTTGCCTGATTTACTCTTTTATATTTGCCTGATTTCCTCTTTTACATTCGCCTGATATTCCACTTTTACATTTGCCTGATTTTCCACTTTTACATTTGCCTGATTTCCTCTTTTATATTTGCCTGATTTCCTCTTTTATATTTGCCTGATTTCCTCTTTTACATTCGCCTAATTTTCCACTTTTACATTCGCCTTATTTTCCACTTTTACATTTGCCTGATTTTCCACTTTTACATTTGCCTGATTTCCTCTTTTACATTTGCCTGATTTCCTCTTTTACATTCGCCTAATTTTCCACTTTTACATTCGCCTGATTTTCCACTTTTACATTTGCCTGATTTTCCACTTTTACATTTGCCTGATTTCCTCTTTTACATTTGCCTGATTTCCTCTTTTACATTCGCCTAATTTTCCACTTTTACATTTGCCTGATTTCCTCTTTTACATTTGCCTGATTTCCTCTTTTATATTTGCCTGATTTCCTCTTTTACATTTGCCAGATTTCCTCTTTTATATTTGCCTAATTTCCTCTTTTACATTCGCCTAATTTCCTCTTTTACATTTGCCTAATTTCCTCTTTTACATTTGCCAGATTTCCTCTTTTATATTTGCCTAATTTCCTCTTTTACATTTGCCAGATTTCCTCTTTTACATTTGCCTAATTTCCTCTTTTACATTTGCCAGATTTCCTCTTTTATATTTGCCTAATTTCCTCTTTTACATTTGCCAGATTTCCTCTTTTACATTTGCCTAATTTCCTCTTTTACATTTGCCAGATTTCCTCTTTTATATTTGCCTAATTTCCTCTTTTACATTTGCCTAATTTCCTCTTTTACATTTGCCAGATTTCCTCTTTTATATTTGCCTAATTTCCTCTTTTACATTTGCCTAATTTCCTCTTTTACATTTGCCAGATTTCCTCTTTTATATTTGCCTAATTTCCTCTTTTACATTTGCCAGATTTCCTCTTTTACATTTGCCTGATTTCCTCTTTTACATTCATACTCATTATTTTCATCACTGTTTTGCATAGTCACATTCATGAGCAGCAATCATGACTATTTTATTCAAAGTATTTCTTTTCGGTATTCCCTTGATATTCGCTGTACATCCGTTGCCTCGTATTGCAACACTCCGTAACTAGATGAGGAAATATGAAGGATGGAAAAGGAGAACAAGTGCGTCGTAAATAGTGATTAGTTGGCTTTACAGTTCGCTGAGATGACTGTGCAGTAATAAACTGACGTGCTCATTGCAAATAGAACATAGCTTGGGTATGGGACTGATAATTACACATTTCTCTTCCTATCAACTAGAACATATAGAAATTAGAGATTTATTTTGATATTATAACTTGTAGGCATTAAAATCAAACATCATTTATTTTACGGTGTCACTTGTACTTAATTATGGTAAATTTGGTATTTCAATTTCTTACTTCTCCTTCTATTTGTTGAGTGCTACAGCTGATAACATGTCCGAGGATAGATCTGAACATTGTGAACTCATTTTATCGATAAGTTGATTAATCGTAGCAAATGTAATCGTATTTACAATCTATCGTTCAACAGTGTATCGATTATCAATTATGTTGTTAGTGTTAATAAGAAATACTCTTATTGGTATATGGTTAATAATTGTGACAGTAACTGTTTTAGCGCTGTTTAAGATAGCGTGTACGGAGACTATATGTCATCTAACACTAACGACTACTATAGCTTTACTATCGCTACCTTATGGAAAGATGGTGCAATTCAATAAGTAATATATGCCCGTATAAATCATAGTCTTTATCGTTTTTATTTCCTCCCTGCTGGAATATTAACGGAAACACCCTGAAGCTATTGTCGCTACTTCAACACACGACAATTAAAAGAACGATCGTGTGGAACAAGTCTGTCAAACTAGTTTGTCAGTCTTTGGGACTTCCTCAATAAACACTGCGACTGCTCGAGTCGAACTCAAATGTATGCAATAGCCAGATAATGCAGAACAATTGCTGTGAAAGCTATTTAGGTAGCTTGAGTAGCTTTGGGTAGTTATTGTTCTTTATATTGTTGCAAGCTGCACCTTAAAAGATATTGTCGATTTATGGTGGGGCCATACCCCCTTTCAATCTTCTATGGCCCCACCATAACTCTCAATGTAGATTCTCTGTAATACAGTAACTCTGCATAAAATATAATTTAAAATAACATTTTGGAAGGAACATGGGAAACTTATATTGTCTAGTTATAGATTATCATATTTTATATCGTAAATGAATATTTATATTTTTTACATCCATGCATTTCCTTCTTTATTTTTATTTTTTTTTCGCTATTTTATAAACTACCTGAAATTTTCTTATCTTTCGTATCATTTCATCCAGAGATATTTAAAAAAAAATATTTGAAAAAAATATTTTTGCGATTAAGACTGCGGACCACCAAAGGTTGTCTTTCCAATAGTATTATGACCTTAATTCGTGACCTTAGAGGTGAAAGGTGATCTCTCGCGTGCCCTTAGAGTCTTAAGAGCGGAAACTAAGGTCTTGTAAGGTCAAACATCTAGAGATTCTAAGGGAGTGACTTGGAAAATAGAGAAAAGTAAAGATGAAGACTTAAAAAAATACAGCCAGAGATACAACTCACTCTACAGTCTTTGGAATGATGGTATGTTCTGTAGGTCTGAGAGAGAGTTATGGTGGGGCCATAGGAGATTAAGAGGGGAAAGTTATGGTGAAGAATTTGAGGGGGACAGTTATAGTGGAGCCATAGAAAATTAAGAGAAAGTTATGGTAGGGCCATAGAAGATTAAGAGAAAGTTATGTCATATAGTCTTCTATATGACCCACTGCAAGTTATTGACTATTGTATATAATATGTACATACACGAATTTTATTTAACTGTATATGTCTATATATATTAGAAGCTGTACAGAACGTAAGAGGTAGACTGTATTTTCCCAGTTTCAACAGCACCATTATAGGTACTAGATTCTAATGTAGTACTAGCATTGTTTTTGATGTGAAACACTAGATATGGACCATGGTCACTATGATTATTAATATACAGTCATCATTTTGCTGCAGAAGGTTACTTTCCATAACCCATAACTCTTACTTACAAATAACTCTTTGCAGTGAATTCTCTGTAATTATCACTCTAGTTATTTAAATGTACTAACCTCAGTAACTAGCACTCTAGTTATTTAAATGTACTAACCTCTGTAACTAGCACTCTAGTTATTTAAATGTACCAGAGACCAATATGGTCACATTCGACTGCACACTGTTTCGTTATATGTTTCATTACAGTTCAATGTTAGTCCTTAGCGTCTTTAGTCAGAAACAGTGAAACTTTAAGGAACATATTTGAAAAAGTTTCAATTTTCGTTTATTTCTAATCTTTTAAATTTAAGTAATATATCATTTGTGAATATTCTTCCAATTTTCTACTTTATATTGAACTAGTGTCCGTTAAGAATAACGTGTTTTCAATAGTATTAATATTTGTGAAATTTAACTATCCACACTTCTGGTCCCTCAGATTTAACTAAAGTTATTAATTGAATAATGACGATAATATTATGGAGGGCAAAGATTTTTGTTTTCTATTAAAATTTTTGATTTTTCTGTTATTCGGATTTTTTTTAATTATCGGATATTTTGTTACTCATATGTTGTTCACAAAGATTTCTCTAGTGTATTACCCGTTAAAAATAATGGATTTATATTTTTAATAATAGTTCTTTTTAATTATCCGTATTTTTAAATAAAAACATAGAATTTTTTAAATATTTTTTTTTAATCTCTGAATTTTAAGTAATGTCTATTTTTTCAAATTCCAGATTTTTCGAAATTCATGATTTTTTGAATTCAAGATTTTTATGAATGCCAGATTTTTTCAAATTCCAAATATTTCTTTAAATTCGGCATTTATTGAAATCCCGCCTTTCTTTAAATCCCGCATTTAAAGTAACGCATATTTTTTAAATCCCGGATTTTTTGTATGTTCGATTTTTATTATCCTGACAATTATTTAAATTATATAACTATATCGTATCTTAAGGGGACCGTCACCCTAAAATGAAAAAAGTTACAAATGTACAAATTTGAAATTTTTTAAACCCCCTCCCCCCCCCCCTCCAAAATAAAAAATAGGGAGGTTCTTCAAAAGACATCAACTCATACAATTTTAGATACATGGGATTGGTTTCATCTTGTTCAGAATTTAGTTATCTACAAAGTTACAGAGCTTTTTTTCAATTTCGTCAAGAAAAATTGTGAAAGAGTTTTTTCTAATTATTTTTCAAAAACATTGATTTTCTTTCATTTAGCTTTCATTATACCTCCACACACATTGAGAAATTAAAAAAAAACGTCAAAAAGTTTGTGAGCAATTCATTTACGAAGAATATGAAACAAACCCCATGTCTCTAGCTTAAAAACTGTAGGAGTTGATGCCTTTTAAAGTCGAAAAAATGTACTTTTCAGGAGAACATTTTGCTGAAATTTTTGGGAAAAAAATCATCCAACTGAAATAACTCTGGTTCCATATATTTGCGTCGAGACTCTTGTTTAGGTGTTGTGTCCTCTTTATAATGCATCTAGTCAACAAATCATTTGATGTGTAATCCAAATAAACCCTCAATAGTCAATACCTGTGCTGACAGATCTTTTGACAGACCTGACAGGTGTAATTTACAATATTGTCCATCTGTTTTGAAGCACATCTAGATTGTTTTCTGCTCTAATATTTTAACACTTTATCCGGGAGACTTTAAGACATCATATTAAGCAATGAAAAAATAATCAGAATTTTTTTAAGATTTGAGGGAGACGGTCTCCCTAAATGTTAAAGCGTGACATTTTTCTTGCAACCAACCAGCAGACAAATTCACACTGTGTAGTAGTAAATAGAGTGATTGTTATTCCGAGACAAATTTATCATTTAAGGTAACTACATTTTTCATCTTTTTCCAGTTTTAGTCGTCAAACTCACACCTCAGAGGTGTAAGTGCCATCACCCTCAGAAGTGTAACCTCCTCCTCATTTTTGGGGTCATGAGATCAAGGAGTTTCTCCCTGTGCCTCAAGGGCTAAAATCTTCATTCATTTCCACAGAAATTTAACCTATTAAGCAACACTCACTCCGTAGTTCTTTGCTCTGATTTATCTCTGGATTACTATTCTTAGACTAAAGAGGCGACAATGAATGTTAATTATCTTCTTACCTTAAACTCTCAAACACTTTGTGACTCGCAATTTTCACTTTTAATTCGCTTGGATTGCTTTGAATTTTTCCATGTTTACACTACTTTCAGTTTTTGATAAAAGCTCCTCAGCGAGTGACTGCATTCACGCTGTAGCTTTTTTGCATTCATGAGCTTGGTCACCGGCGGTGGTAGTTGAATTTGCTCATGGAGCCACTTTCCTTTCAAGCTGTTTTTTCAAAGGACCTTGTCTTTATTTTCCATCAAGCTCTACTGATATATTAAATTACTCATCATGAGGTAGAAGTGCATTTCTCCTCACTTGCGAAAAAGTTGTCATAACTCACAAATAACTACTTTTCAGGTGAGGTTTTTGTAAAACTCTCTCAATATTGTGAATAACCCCAAAAACACTACAGGAGGAACATATTTTAAAACATCAAATAGACCTCTATGGTTTATAGAAGTAAAAATAAATATATCTTTACTAAATCAAATATTATTTAAACTTTTATAGCTTTTTGAATTATGACATTCATGTTATGTCTGTATGAAATTTAGCCTCTCTAGCGGTCAACTTTTCAGCTGAAATTATCATGACACTTTTACCAAAAACATCAGCGTTTGAATATGTCTGTATGGATAACTCGAAAATACATTTTTTGAGTTATGACACTGCAATGCAATCCAATTAGTGTATCCTTGATACCAAGTTCTAAATGACGTATCATTGATACGTTAAATATTTTATACAGTTTAAATCCCCAACACTCGAACTAGTGATGGGGAAAAGAGTTTGCAACATCCAATGTTTGGCCAACTAATTCATCTGGCCAAATTAAATCTAATCAGTACTCTACTTCCTAAAAATCTCCTCAATTTAAACTTTGTGCCAAAACTACTGAGAAAAATTAGTTAGAACAGTTAAGAGAAATTATTTTTAATTGTCCTCAATTATTTGTTGTTTGTCGAAAAAAGATTTGCGTACATAGGTCATTTGTTTGAAACTATAGAAAAAGATGATATTTCACTGGAACCATCAGAAACGAATATTTAGAGACCTGTAGTTTGTAGTCACTGTCGATAATGAGGCCTGTAGACACTGTAAAACAGTGAGGCTTGTAATCACTGTAGATAGAGGCCTGTAGTCACTGTAGATAGAGGCCTGTAGACACTGTAGATAGAGGCCTATAGTCACTGTAGATAGAGGCCTGTAGTCACTATAGATGAAGAGGCCTGTAGACACTGTAGATAGAGGCCTATAGTCACTGTAGATAGAGGCCTATAGTCACTGTAGATAGAGGCCTATAGTCACTGTAGATAGAGGCCTGTAGTCACTGTAGATAGAAGCCTGTAGTCACTGTAGATAGAGGCCTGTAGACACTGTAGATGATGAGGCCTGTAGACACTGTAGATAGAGGCCTATAGTCACTGTAGATAGAGGCCTATAGTCACTGTAGATAGAGGCCTATAGTCACTGTAGATAGAGGCCTGTAGTCACTGTAGATAGAAGCCTGTAGACACTGTAGATAGAGGCTTATAGACACTGTAGATAGAAGCCTGCGGACACTGTAGATAGAGAAGCCTGTAGTCACTGTAGATAGAGGCCTGTAAACACTGTGGATAGAGGCCTGTAGTCACTGTAGATAGAGGTCTATAGTCACTGTAGATAGAGGCCTGTAGACACTGTAGATAGAGGCATGTAGACACTGTAGATAGAGGCCTATAGTCACTGTAGATAGAGGCCTATAGTCACTGTAGATAGAGACGTATAGACACTGTAGATAGAGGCCTGTAGACACTGCCTGTAGACACCGTAGATAGAGGCCTGTAGTCACTGTAGATAAAGGCCTGTAGACACTGTAGATAGAGGCCTGTAGACACTGTAGATAGGGGCATGTAGACACTGTATATAGAGGCCTGTAGACACTGTAGATAGAGGACTGTAGACACTGTAGATAGAGGCCTGGAGACACTGTAGATAGAGACCTGTAGACACTGTAGATAGAGGTCTGCAGACACTGTAGATAGAGGCCTGTAGACACTGTAGATAGAGGCCTGTAGACACAGTAGATAGAGGTCTGTAGACACAGTAGATAGAGGTCTGTAGACACTGTAGATAGAGGCCTGTAGACACTGTAGATAGAGGCCTGTAGACACTGTAGATAGAGGCCTGTAGACACTATAGATAGAGGCCTGTAGACACTGTAGATAGAGGCCTGTAGACACTGTAGATAGAGGCCTGTAGACACTGTAGATAGAGGCCTATAGTCACTGTAGATAGAGGCCTGTAGACACAGTAGATAGAGACTTGTAGACACTGTAGATAGAGGCCTGAAGACACTGTAGATAGAGGCCTGTAGACACTGCAGATAGAGGACTGTAGACACTGCAGATAGAGGCCTGTAGACACTGTAGATAGAGGCATGTAGACACTGTATATAGAGGCCTGTAGACACTGTAGATAGAGGCCTGTAGACACTGTAGATAGAGGTCTGTAGAGTGTACACTAGTGTACCCATCCCATCAATATTCAGGTCTCGTTCACCCAGAAGCTCACAACTGTTAAAATCCCTGGCAATTAAAATGACAGACCGGTACACCCCTGGAATATTAATGACTGCCATGCTAATTCTAATTTAGGTATTTATTCATTGGTAGAGGTATTTATTCATTGGTAGAGGTATTTATTCACTGGTAGAGATATTTATTCTCTGGTAGAGGTATTTATTCACTGGTAGAGGTATTTATTCACTGGTAGAGGTATTTATTCTCTGGTAGAGGTATTTATTCACTGGTAGAGGTATTTATTCTCTGGTAGAGGTATTTATTCACTGGTAGAGGTATTTATTCACTGGTAGAGGCATTTATTCTCTGTTAGAGGTATTTATTCACTGGTAGAGGCATTTATTCACTGGTAGAGGTATTTATTCACTGGTAGAGGTATTTATTCACTGGTAGAGGTATTTATTCACTGGTAGAGGTATTTATTCACTGGTAGAGGTATTTATTCTCTGTTAGAGGTATTTATTCACTGGTAGAAGTATTTATTCTCTGTTAGAGGTATTTATTCACTGGTAGAGGCATTTATTCTCTGTTAGAGGTATTTATTCATTGGTAGAGGTATTTATTCTCTGTCAGAGGTATTTATTCTCTGTTAGAGGTATTTATTCACTGGTAGAGGTATTTATTCTCTGTTAGAGGTATTTATTCTCTGTTAGAGGTATTTATTCTCTGTTAGAGGTATTTATTCACTGGTAGAGGCATTTATTCTCTGTTAGAGGTATTTATTCACTGGTAGAGGTATTTATTCTCTGTTAGAGGTATTTATTCTCTGTTAGAGGTATTTATTCTCTGTTAGAGGTATTTATTCATTGGTAGAGGTATTTATTCATTGGTAGAGGTATTTATTCTCTGTTAGAGGTATTTATTCACTGTTAGAGGTATTTATTCTCTGTTAGAGGTATTTATTCTCTGTTAGAGGTATTTATTCTCTGTTAGAGGTATTTATTCATTGGTAGAGGTATTTACTTATTCATTGTTATAGCTTTTTATCCAGCAAGTATAATTGATAGGAATAACAAATTCTTATTTAGCATAACTTCAGGGGAATGATAGTCCATTATATTTTCTGACATATTTTCTTTAATAAACATCCTCATTATTAATATTTGTATATCATTATTCTTCTTAAAATTACACATAATGATTTATTTACAACACTTATAGCCATTTTAACACACGCTCTCGCATACAAGAAATATCTTCAAAATATATAACATATTTACAGTGCATTTTAATGTACATTCTTTTGACAAGGGGAAATGTTTAATATTTTTTCTAACATTTTTATTTCAAAAACAAAAACTATGGAACAGATTTCTATTAACATTTATCAAAAAAAATACCACACAACGTATCATCAATTCTTACTTGATTTCGATTCAAAATTTTATATATTATATCTTGCTTATCTGACAATATAAATAAATATTAAAATGTTAAATTTATAACATCTAAAATTATTCCGAATAACAATCCTATTTGTTTCTTATACCAATTATAAGAAATTTTTTATACTCCATATAAAAAAGATTGCAATATTATTTTATTGCAACCCAAATCTCTTCAGATTCTCTCCAAAATCATTGGAGAAAATGAGAAATAAATGGAGTGGGAACTGATAAAGTCTTTGATGGTAAAGTTAAACAAACACACATAGGTGTGTTAAAGAGCTAGTCACATTCTACACACATAGGTGTGTTAAAGAGCTAGTCACATTCTACACACATAGGTGTGTTAAGAATAGGTAGTCACATTCTACACACATAGGTGTGTTAAGAATAGGTAGTTACATTCTACACACATAGGTGTGTTAAGAATAGGTAGTTACATTCTACACACATAGGTGTGTTAAACAGCTAGTTACATTCTACACACATAGGTGTGTTAGAAATAGCTAGTTGGCCAATGTTAGCCGAAAGGATGTTCCTAAATATTCCATCAGTAGAAATAAACTGGACAGTCTTATCAGTACTAGGACATTCTTATCAGTACTAGGACACTGTTATCAGTACTAGGACATTCTTATCAGTAGTACCTAGATAATTTCTTGCTATAACATTGTCAACACTTCCTGTCCTGCAATGGACCAACAATTGCACTGTCTCAACATTTCTCACATTTAGACAGAACGAAATATTTTAACGCTGCTCTGTAAAGGTAATTTATGTAGCGTTATATTGTCACATTTTAAATTATAATTTTGAAAGAAATTTAAAATAATGAAATAAATAAAAGGAAAGCAAAGAGTAGATGTTACAATCAATTTTGGCACATATCAACGTAAGGGAAAACGAATTGGTAATGTGAAATGAAGCACTTGTTCTCACCACCAACTGGTATTCAATTCAGGTTGATAAACTATTGAAAATGATAAACTATTGAATTTAATATTTACTCAGAAATGTTTTCCTTGAATTCACGAAAAGCACACAGTTCCACTTAGTCCTAACACAACCACACTTTCACAAGGTATAAAAGACTGTACATTTAGCTATAATGGTAAAAAGAAACTCTTATAAAGGTAGAGATGGGGCGAAGTGAATGAAGGTGATTAAAATGAAACATGATATTTGGTCTAAGCAAATAAAAATGAAAATAGATTTCTTAATTCGTATCAACTCGCACTAAAGTATAGCTATATACTTATTCTCTAGAATATCCATCGGAAAATTGTAAAGGTAAACAAACGCACACTGTGAAGCTAAACCTATCGACACACTTTGACATTGACATCTCCTTTGGACACAGCTACATCCCACTAAAGATATCATCTAGTTTGACAGTATTGCACTATGTTAGGGTAACTCACCAATTACCGGTCAGTTCCACATCTTCGGTCATATAAGAAAAAATGATATAATAATTGTTCTTATTATTATATGTGTTTTCTTATATGACCGAAGATGTGGAACTGTCCGATAATTCGAAACTTACCCTAACTCCACATCCGGACAAAAACAGGGACGCCACCAGAAATAAAGACGTCTGAATCAACCGAGTGAGTTCTCAGTATAGCGCATGACGTCACACTCAGATGATGACGTCAAATCTGTTTCTGATTTGTCCCTGCAATTGTCCTGACTCAGTATTTATAAGTTAATTAATTTACGTGAGTAAATTGTTGTGATTTTCTGTAGTGGAGTACCAGGGGTACATGTGGGTGGGCTTCATGTCCCAATGATGAGGAGAGGGGGCTTCGCCTTGAGTGCCCCCTATGGAGTGGTCGGAGCAGGAGGAGGGGGTACTTGGTGGTCCAGTGGAGGGGGGCATGTACCCCCCGTAGTGCAAGGAGGCTAAATGGTGGGGAGGAACAGGAGGCATGTGTTGCAGGTGTTGGTGGTGCTGGTGTAGCAGTTGGTTCTGGTGGTGCTGTGGCTGATGGTGTTGTTGTTGTTGTTGCTGTCCTTGTTGATGGTTCGAAACAACAGAATTGAGGTGAGTTCCCGTGGATTCTGAGCTCTGGCTGTTTGGTGTGGCCGGGTGGGAAGGTGTGTTAGGGTGGGGGGTTAGAGGACCCCCGTGGGGGGAGGAGTCGTGTGGGGGCGGATGAGATATATGTTGTGGACCAGAGGACATTGAGGATAAGTGGTGGTGTGGACTGGACATCGAAGGACAGTTATTATTAATTGAATTGGTCATATTTGGGGGGAGGGAGTGGGAGGCTATGGAATGGGGCATTGAATGGGGCAAATTGTGGGGCTGGGGTGTGGAACAAGGGACGTTTGAGATTTGAACTCCAGAGTGCGATAACATATGGGGCACTGGGGGTAGGTTTATAAGGCCAGGGTGTTGATTGTTCAGACATTGGTTGGAGGGGCTTTGTGGTTGAGGAGGTGGGCTTAGAGCTGACGAAGTGGTGTATGTTTGAAGGGGTGAATTGGCATTGTGAGGGGAAGAATTCAGAGGGGAACCAGGACCAATTGGAGCCCCTTGGGGTGTGCACACTCCGCCACCCGTTGTCGCAGCCTTCATCAACTTTTTATATTTGCTGCGGCGGTTTTGGAACCAGATTTTAACCTGAAAACAAAGAAATAAACTCTGTTAATAACAAAAAAATATCATAGTTACAACAAAATAAAGGTTTCGTTACTAACCCGTAATTATGAACAATTAATTTGAACGGAGAAACATACACGAATTTGAATTATAAGAAGACTGTTGTAAAGTGAAGACATGACCTAATAACTGAGCCTATTCATAGTTCATACCATTACGCCAAGACATAACCATTGTTTATAAGGACTGACAAGTAAAATCCTCATGCCAGGAATATGTTAGCAGGAATATCTGAGACTAGAAGTAGTGAGAAGTGCCATAAAGAAGTGGAGGTAGCAATAAATATTCAGCGCTGGCTTCTTCAAAGAGCTTTGCATGACAAGCTTCTCCATCGATCCACTGGAAGAAGGATTTAGAGCGCAAGGTTCACCTTAAGAACCATCGGACACAGAGGTAAGGGTGCTGAGACACCTTACGGAGTGGTGCCTTGCGGACAGTAGTTCATTTCAAAGAATGATGGATTGCTAGGATAATCACCTGAGCACAGAATTGGAGCAGGTTATATAATCACCAGAGTTTGTTTGCTACCAAATACAATAGCTTGTGAGTTAGATTGCTAATATTTATTGTGAGTCAACAGAAATGAAGTGAAAATAAAAAATAGAAATAGGAGAAAAGGACAGAGAATAAACAGAGAAAAGGACAGAGAATAATCAGAGAAAAGGACAGAGAATAATCAGAGAAAAGGAAAAAGAATAATCAGAGAAAAGAACGAGAATAATCAGAGAAAAGGAAAGAGAATAATCAGAGAAACGGAAAGAAAATAATCAGAGAAACGGAAAAGGAATAATCAGAGAAAAAGAACGAGAATAATCAGAGATAAGGACAGAGAATAATCAGAGAAAAGGAAAGAGAATAATCAGAGACAAAGAAAGAGAATAATCAGAGACAAAGAAAGAGAAAAATCAGAGAAAAGGACAGAGAATAATCAGAGAAAAGGACAGAGAATAATCAGAGAAAAGGAAAGAGAATAATCAGAGACAAGGAAAGAGAATAATCAGAGACAAGGACAGAGAATAATCAGAGAAAAGGACAGAGAATAATCAGAGAAAAGGAAAGAGAATAATCAAAGAAAAGGAAAGAGAATAATCAGAGAAAAGGACAGAGAATAATCAGAGAAAAGGAAAGAGAATAATCAAAGAAAAGGAAAGAGAATAATCAGAGAAAAGAACAGAATAATCAGAGAAAAGGAAAGAGAAAGAAAGGAAAGAGAAGATTCTTTCTCACCAATTAGTTTCTATTCATCTCCACATTATTTATTCACGTCAGTCCCTAACTTTGACTGCAGTTTTCAAGTTTTACGGCACTCCATTGGTTAACAGAGAAAAATCACTAACTACCTCGAGGCTTACGAGTCAAACTAAAGAAATTAAAAATTTGCACATTTACTAAATTCATTTGTACATACTTTAAGTGAGGGACAAAGTTTATACAATTTTTGGTTATTAAATAAATATATCTTTGATAATTATAATTTTAGCTAATCTGATTAACAAAACTAATTAAATGTGGAAGCATAAGAGTGATAATTACTTATTTAAAGTGAAGAGGTATATTATAATGAAGTGTTATATTATAATGAAGTGTTATATTATAATGAAGTGTTATATTATAATAAAGTGTTATATTATAATGAAGTGGTATATTATAATGAAGTGTTATATTATAATGAAGTGGTATATTATAATGAAGTGTTATATTATAATGAAGTGGTATATTATAATGAAGTGTTATATTACAATGAAGTGTTATATTATAATGAAGTGTTATATTACAATGAAGTGTTATATTACAATGAAGTGTTATATTATAATGAAGCGTTATATTATAATGAAGTGTTATATTATAATGAAGTGGTATATTATAATGAAGTGTTATATTATAATGAAGTGGTATATTACAATGAAGTGTTATATTATAATGAAGTGGTATATTATAATGAAGTGTTATATTATAATGAAGTGGTATATTACAATGAAGTGTTATATTATAATGAAGTGGTATATTATAATGAAGTGGTATATTATAATGAAGTGGTATATTATAATGAAGTGTTATATTATAATGAAGTGGTATATTATAATGAAGTGTTATATTACAATGAAGTGTTATATTATAATGAAGTGTTATATTACAATGAAGTGTTATATTATAATGAAGCGTTATATTATAATGAAGTGTTATATTATAATGAAGTGTTATATTATAATGAAGTGTTATATTATAATGAAGTGGTATATTATAATGAAGTGGTACATTACAATGAAGTGGTATATTACAATGAAGTGGTATATTATAATGAAGTGTTATATTTTAATGAAGTGTTATATTACAATGAAGTGGTATATTATGATGAAGTGTTATATTTTAATGAAGTGTTATATTACAATGAAGTGGTACATTACAATGAAGTGTTATATTATAATGAAGTGGTACATTACAATGAAGTGGTAGATTACAATGAAGTGGTATATTATAATGAAGTGTTATATTAGCCAATACATCAGAGAGTAAATGTATTGTGTCGTGTATTGTCCCTAGACTTTAGAACTTATTTGCCATATCTACTCTCCAGTTCGATGTAATAAAGGACATTCAGTTTAAATTGTTATGTTGTTATATGATTTTTATATTTTCGTAAGAAAGGTAAGATTAAATATATTGCATTACTTGATTAAATATATTTTAAATAATTTTATTTTAAGTCCTTCTAGTTTAATTAAGTGAAGAAAACTCCTGGTAGTTACTGGTTGTGACTGGTGGTGCAGTAGTTACTGGTTGTGACTGGTGGTGCAGTAGTTACTGGTTGTGACTGGTGGTGCAGTAGTTACTGGTTGTGACTGGTGGTGCAGTAGTTACTGGTTGTGACTGGTGGTGCAGTAGTTACTGGTTGTGACTGGTGGTGCAGTAGTTACTGGTAGTGCAGTAGTTACTGGTAGTGCAGTAGTTACTGGTTGTGACTGGTAGTGCAGTAGTTACTGGTTGTGACTGGTAGTGCAGTAGTTACTGGTTGTGACTGGTAGTGCAGTAGTTACTGGTTGTGACTGGTAGTGCAGTAGTTACTGGTTGTGACTGGTAGTGCAGTAGTTACTGGTTGTGACTGGTAGTGCAGTAGTTACTGGTTGTGACTGGTGGTGCAGTAGTTACTGGTTGTGACTGGTGGTGCAGTAGTTACTGGTAGTGCAGTAGTTACTGGTAGTGCAGTAGTTACTGGTTGTGACTGGTAGTGCAGTAGTTACTGGTTGTGACTGGTAGTGCAGTAGTTACTGGTTGTGACTGGTAGTGCAGTAGTTACTGGTTGTGACTGGTAGTGCAGTAGTTACTGGTTGTGACTGGTAGTACCAGACACTCGCAGTTATAATAAGCTGTCGGTTTACTGAAGTCAAACAGCAGTCATCACGCAATGTATAAAAGGACACGCGAGGTGGAGGAACATGTGGAGAGGGGGGGGGGGGGTGTAGGAAGTGGAGGAAGAGGATGAGTGGAGTAGGGGAAGGAAAAGAGGTGGAGGAAGATGGAGGTGGAGGCAGAAGTGGAGAGGGAGGAAGAGGGTAGGGAGGAGATGGCAGAGGTGGAGGAAGAGGGGAAGGGAGGACATGGAGGGTTTAAGTGGTGGGAGGCAATAGGAGGATTGGTGTCAAATATTTAAGTCAGTTCATATATATATATATATATAAATAATTAACCTTTCTATACTACTCTTTTATTTTACTAACTGTTCTAAATTTAAATAACTAAATAACGTTTACGTATAAGGTAGTTTCTACGTTGCAGAGAAAGGTGTAAATTATTGAGGGTATTGCTTTCTATATTAGGTGTTACTTCAGAGAAAAACATTTTGACAGCTCATGCTATAGTCCCGAAACAATACATGGATGTACCATACAATATACTTTGAGAGAGGAAATGCTAAATAATAATAATAGTCCATTGTCTTGCATACACCACCTATCTTGGAATAGTGAAATATGCGCTATATACGGATATGGTGCTTCCTTTACGGAGTTACAGGCTACACTGTAGCTAATGCATTTCAATACATTGCAATTAACGGTGAAGTGAAGAGAAAAACAGAACATATTTGGGATAGTCAAGAGAAATGATAGCATATCTTTGCAATAAACATTTAGGAGAAGAGAAAAGTAAAAAACAGTCAAATTGTATCGTATAATATTAATTGAGTTAAAAAATATACATATACGACTTAGGGTAAGTTCCAAGTTGCCAGATGGTTCCATATTTTCGATCATGAATAAGAATATATTAAAAATTTATTCAATTTAATTTAGATTGGTATCCATGATACCTGAAGGTATAATGGATACCAATCTAAATCAAAGTTAAAATACCGTCTCTATATTATTATTTAAATACAAGTGAGAGTTAGTTATCTAACTCACATTAAAAATAGTATCAATTACTTTCAGTTCTTTTATAATGTTTGATGTAGACAAATTGATATTTGTAATGTTATTATATTTGTTACTAATAATTGTATCTCAAGTGTTTGAATAGATATAACAGTTAATACCCGTTACTATGTCCATTTATAAAGCTTCCGAATTAATTATTTCCATCTCTCTACAAATGACTAACAGAAACAATAGAGAAAATTACATTCTGATAAATTTGACAGATTGATGAAAAACGATTGGGTAGAACACGCTAGGCAGCTCTCACTAGTCTTTAGCGTGAATCTGGTCAGAGTAGCGTGAGTGAGTGTGAGAAGTAGCTATTTATAGTAACTATCTTATCAAAAGTATAATCCTTTGAATCAAAACATGATTTATTTACTATATTCTCGTGTGTTAATTTTTGCAATTTTTTTATCAATTATATTTCATTCATAGATATCATCTCCATATTGTATAAGATAAACAGAGCAATAATCTCTCCTTTGACCCCTAGCTTCAATATCCAGCACACACCAGCCAATGCCCAGCACACACCAGCCAATGCCCAGCACACACCAGCCAATGCCCAGCACACACCAGCCAATGCACAGCACACACCAGCCAATGCCCTGCACACACCAGCCAATGCCCTGCACACACCAGCCAATGCCCAGCACACACCAGCCAATGCCTTGCACACACCAGCCAATGCCCAGCCAATGCCCAGCACACACCAGCCAATGCCCAGCACACACCAGCCAATGCCCAGCACACACCAGCCAATGCCCAGCACACACCAGCCATTGACCAGCACACACCAGCCAATTGGTCGCATGTTTCACTAATGAGTTGGCGGATTGGCGTGAAATAGAAATACAGTCTCTGATATTCACATCCACTACTTAACATTATCTATTTCAGTCATACATTATAAGTCAAACGGCAGTTATTTAGATATTTAGAACATAGTGTATAGGGTACGATACGAGTTATCGAACGTTTCCATGTATTCGATCATATAAAAAATATATTATTTGACATCTTGACTTGTTATATTAACAATTATTTTTGAACGAATATGTAGAACAGTTCGATAACACAGAACTTACCCTAGACATAGACTAATTATGAGTTCTAAATAATCGCAGTTTGTTGTAAAAGTGATACTGTAATTATTACATTGATGTGAAGAATATTAAACGTAATGTAATTGTGACTCAGATAAGAGTTTAAATTACCTCAAAATATAAGAGGAAACTTATGTACATTTTATCTATCAATAGATTTAATAAAACTAAAACCTCATTTTCTAAGAAATAACTCCTCACTATTTTTCAGTATAAATATAATCTAAATTAATGTCTCAGAATATCCACAGATTTAATTATAATTAGCCTAAGACATCATTTTATATCTTCTTAATTTCCTTCAGTTTTCAAGTGTAAATATAACGTAAAACTATTTCCAGAGATGTTTTAATATTAATCGTACAACTGTCACCACCAAACACCTCCTTAATGACAAATAAACCTAGCATTATAATTATATTATATTTTTATACCTGAGTACAATTGCAAGACGTACCAAAGAAGGCGCCTTCGCACCACAACCTGGCCTTCACAGTCTTCATATTTGCCTTCTCACTTCCAGGAAAAAACCTCGCAAGTTATGCCTTATGTGACACCAAAGAAAATGCAACTTATTATCGCAGTTTCAGCCTATCGATGGATACACTTACACCATTTGCAATGTGAATAAAAATTAAACATTTCAATTATTGGGATAGAATTAAAGTTATTACCTTCGCAGAATGGGAGAAGGTCATATTTTACCCATCGTTTATTTATTTATTTATCATCTTGTTATTCGCATAACTCAAAAAGTGTAAAACCAAATTGCCTGAAATTTGGTGAAACGATTGGTCCATGCCCAGTGACCTGCTGGTAGAATTTAGGGAGCGACCTGGTCAAAGGTCAAGGTCGAGGTTATTTATAACTCAAAAAGTATTGTACCATATTGCATGAAACTTGGTGGGACGATTGTTTATTATCTAGTTAGCAGTTTATTAAATTTTGGGAGAGAACGGGTCAAAGCGGCGGCGAAGGTATGCGTTCTACCGAGTGCACATAATCTCGTTTCATTTATTTCGATAAAATAAGAGTCATGTAAATTAGTACGATAAAATTAAAAGGGTTCAGATTTGATTCAATTTACATTTCTAATTCCACAAAGTAGTTACTCACAAAATGTTTATTTGATACTAAGGTAGGAACGGTTCCACATTATCGGACGGTTCCACATTTTCGATCACATAAAGAGAAAAAGTATATAATAATTATTATTTATCATATATTTTAATTGGTTTCCATGACACTTTCGTGAATACCAATTTTAAAAGTAAATAATTAATATTTACTTTTACCATATTTGCTCGAATATATTGAACCGTCCCATAACTGTGAACTCAAAAATATATTGAGTTGTAATCATATATTTACAAACTGACAAAAAAATAGAAAATGGCGCCACAATAAATTCTATCCAGTCTCTATATGCCAATCATTCCATTATTCTATTTTCAAAATAAGATTTATCGCAGAGCACAAAAAATAGCAACACGATGTTGAGTAAGTGGATATTATTTACACTCAGATAGAGGTTAAATTGATAGAAAAGAAAGATTTACATTATTCATATAATGGTGATGTTATCAAAGTAAAATAACGACACACGCTCAATCTATTAAACCTCTTCGACAATGCAAGGTACTGACACTAACCTTACCTTGCATAAAGACTACTTTGAACCACTGGTTGCTATCACATTGCATGGAACATTTTAGTGTCACCAAATGCACGGTGGAAATAGTTAAAAAAAATAGGCCTAATCCGACAATGATTTCATACAAAAATTGTTGACCGGTATAATCCACCCCGGTAGATTTCGGAAGTGACAAAATGCATATTTTAATAATATAAACATTTTTTAGAGTTAACCTCCTACTTTGCAAATATCCTTCAAAAATTCTACACTGCGGTTAGAACTCTCCATGGTGGAACATATCTGGGGGTGATATTTACCGGGGGGGGGGGGGGGGCAGTATATGTAGAACTCAAAAAACTATAGCATGCTTGGTCGCAATAAGTGGCGTGGTCGCATTCAGTAGATTACTCTATCTTCTTGGTCGGACTAGACGGCTTGGTCGCTATAGATCTCAGTTAGTAGAGGTACATTATACAGTAAGATTTCACCAATTCACATTGCTTGATTTAGTTTCTTTATGATTTTCTTTCAAGAGAGTTCCGTTATACATCATATCACCAGTTTGCCACAGACTCAGTCAAGGGTTCAGCAAGATAAGCCCCTTTGGGCGTGGCCGTTTAATATTAAAATATTAGTCCCAGTGTGTCATTGTTTTTCCACTGTTTGCTAATGTGTGTTTACTGCATTGTTCTGCATAGACTTTGTTTGGTGTGTACCAATGTTATCGCCTAAAATGTACTGATGCTATATATTCTAAAAGAACATTTTATCCACATTTACAACTTTCAGGATAAACAAACGGATTGAAATATAAAAACTAAGAAAGACTATAAACTTGAAATGAAAAACCTAATCCAAAGATTTCACCACGAGACTTGTTAATTATCTCCATTATGTGTGTTAATTAGGTCTGAAGAGGTAATTAATTAATGATTTAAAGTGTTATTTCTTAATCTCCAGGTTAAGTTACGAATTATCAGTCGGTTTCACATCTTCGGTTATATAAGAAAAAATATATAATTATTATTAAACTCGTTATTTTATTCAGTATCCATGATACCTGCAGGACGCAGGTATCATGGATACCAAATAAAATCTCTTTCCATGATACCTGCAGGTATCATGGATACCAATTAAAATTAAATAATAATAATTTTTCTTATATGACCGAAGATATGAAACTGACTGACATATCGTAACTTACCCTCTCTGCCCTAAGAATAACTGAAATCTCTTTTGAGTTTTGAGAATTTGTAAAGTTTTTTGCTAAGATGTCTCATGGTGAGTATGTTATTATTTAGTATGTATATGGGGCTGGCTCTAGAATAAAGGGTGGCGTGCAGAGGTAGCGGATCAATCAGATGTGGAGGGAAACCGTCTGACATACGCAAATCATGCGATCTACAAACCCGACACAAAAAATATCGAATCGGTGAAATTCTCTGGCTTTGAACATGACAAACCTTGCACGCGACTTATTTGAAAGGAGAAAAAGAACTGGGATGGTGTGGAGGGTGGAATGAAGTGAACACGGTGTCGGTAGGGAAGGTGTTATAGTCTTTATTAAACAGGGATATAATTCAAATAGACTAAGTTGCGAACTAACGGACGGTTTCACATTTTTGGTCATTTAATAAAAAATATTATTTAACTTTATTGGGTATCAATTGAAATAAAAAAATCTTAATACATATGATCGAAAACGTGGAACTGTTCGATAACTCGTAAATTACCCTAGTTAGCAACAGCATAGTCTAACTAATTCACCATGTACATCTTAATAGAATCAAATGTGGACCCTAAATGTTCTACCCCTTGTACCACCCACGGGGCACCAGTTCATCCCATTGAGGCCCAAGTTCGCACACTGTCAGCCCTCCCAATGGACCATATGGACCCCTGCCGACTGCGCGTGATTCACAAATTTGTTGGCCATTGTGGTGCGAGAACGGCATCGTTTTAGCGCGATCTTTATCCTGACAGCAATCCTAAAAACGCTTTACCGTTAGTGTCCTTTGTCTCTTTATTTGATAAAGTCATTGTTGTCTCCAGTATAGTGTTTTACAGAAGAAGAGTGGATGCACACGGTGCTGCCATTGTCAAGGGGTGCTCCCTAAAGCTGCTCCCAACGCGTGCTGCCATCTCCCTTCCCATTGGAGTAGATATTAGCGGTTAACTACGAGTGTGTTAGGGTAAATTACGAGTTATCGGTCAGTTCTACATCTTCGGTCATATAAGAATATAATATACATTCTATATAATAATTATTAGTTAATTTTAATTGGTATACACTGTACATGATACCTGCAGGTTTCATTTATACCAATTAAAATTAAATCTTAATTACTATATTGTGTTTTCTTATATGACCGAAGATCTGGAACTGACCGATAATTCGTAATTTACCCTAGGGTTTAATGACCTATGCTCTACTTTCAACCGTTTGTTAACTTCCTTAAAACAAAAAACTGTTTAAATTGTGCCATGCCCTTTTTCCCGCTAATTGATATGTTGCGCAATTGCATATTGTGTTTAATTTGCATATATCTTTAGCAATAGGTTGCTCAATGAGAGTTAGATGTGGTGTGTACCGTTGCACGGAGATGTTAACCCTATCTTCAGATGATGGAGTGAACGCCCACTTCCGTCTGGAGGAAAGGAGATGCTAATGTGTCACACTGCCTTACTTAATGCACTCTCTATTCACCATCTACCATATCTCTAGTCACCATCTCTATTCACTATATCTCCTCTCTATTCACTATATCTCCCCGCTCTTCACTCTCTATTCACTATCTCTCTTCTATTCACCATCTCTATTCACTATATCTCCCCTCTGTTCACTATATCCACCCGTTATTCACCATATCTCCCCTCTATTCACTATATCTCCCCTCTATTCACCATCTCTATTCACTATTTCTCTCTTCTCTCAATTCACTCCATCCTCTCTCTATTCACCATTTCCTCTTTCTAAATTCACTCGCTCTTTCTTTCTATTCAGTCACTCTTTCTTTTCTCACTCTTCTTCTCCTCCTCTCCACACTACACATCAGTTCTAGTCCACACTCACTCACACTCCCCAGTCAGTGGTAATAATCCAATGTAACTGTTGCAACATTGCTATCACTCTACGTAGAACTGGGTTGCATCCTGTGTACGACAAGGCAACAGCAGCTGCTGCATACATTATAACATGGAAATAGCAGTAGCTGCAAATTATTACCTCTAGTCATGATAATATTCAAAATAGATCCTTTTTCTGGCTAACCCTTTTCAATTAGATTAATTCAACAGTGTGCTTTGACCCTATAAATTCGTCATAGGATTGTAACCTCTAATCAACTCTCCATGCACTCCCACTTTAAAACCTATTACCGTCAATAAAACTAACGTCAAAATCATTAATAAGTTAGTTGACTTTTCCTTTAAAGTGCACAGTTTAGTGTAGTTGCAATAGTGTAGTTGGCAAGGCCTAGAGTGTGTGGATGGCATTGGCACTCACAGAGACAAGGGGTCAAAGTGCAGGGTTGTGTCATTTTCTCATGATAATGACACAGAGCATGCAAACCTATCTATGATACACTTATACATCACTCTTTAGAAATAAACTTGTCAATCATTTCAATATAGAAAAATACGAATACAGTTGGAAAAATGAATATTATTCAGCAATTTGCATTGTAAACTGTATTATCAGCACTAACTTTACAGCTAATCTGCTCTTTCTGTTGAAGTTTTATTTAAAGTGTATTTTAATATTAATAAATAAACACATTAACTAATGCCAATAGATTTGTTAACAAAGTATTTGACTGTTTATTAAAATGAACTTTATATAGGAATAGTCTTGAAGAGAGAAATCAGACAGCTGTAATGCTGTTATTCCTAATGTGATTATTACAATGTACAATGCATGGCAGCAAATACTAAAAAAAAGCCAGTAAACATAAAAGGACTCTGGAGAAGAAGAAGAACCTTTGAATCTTCAATAAAAACACCACAAAAGAAAGGAAATGAAAAAGAAAGAAAGCGTATCGAGTTACCAAGATTGTGAGGGAAGAAAACCTATGGGGTAAAATTAAACACATGGGTAAAATTAAACACATGGGTAAAATTAAACACATGGGGTAAAATTAAACACATGGGTAAAATTAAACACATGGGTAAAATTAAACACATGGGTAAAATTAAACACATGGGGTAAAATTAAACACATGGGTAAAATTAAACACATGGGTAAAATTAAACACATGGGTAAAATTAAACACATGGGGTAAAATTAAACACATGGGTAAAATTAAACACATGGGGTAAAATTAAACACATGGGGTAAAATTAAACACATGGGGTAAAATTAAACACATGGGGTAAAATTAAACACATGGGGTAAAATTAAACACATGGGGTAAAATTAAACACATGGGGTAAAATTAAACACATGGGGTAAAACTAAACACATGGGGTAAAATTAAACACATGGGGTAAAATTAAACACATGGGGTAAAATTAAACACATGGGGTAAAACTAAACACATGGGGTAAAACTAAACACATGGGGTAAAATTAAACACATGGGGTAAAATTAAACACATGGGGTAAAATTAAACACATGGGGTAAAATTAAACACATGGGGTAAAATTAAACACATGGGGTAAAATTAAACGCATGGGTAAAATTAAACGCATGGGTAAAATTAAACACATGGGGTAAAATTAAACACATGGGTAAAATTAAACACATGGGGTAAAATTAAACACATGGGGTAAAATTAAACACATGGGGTAAAATTAAACACATGGGGTAAAATTAAACACATGGGGTAAAATTAAACGCATGGGTAAAATTAAACACATGGGGAAAAATTAAACACATGGGGAAAAATTAAACACATGGGGTAAAATTAAACACATGGGGTAAAATTAAACACATGGGGTAAAATTAAACACATGGGGTAAAATTAAACACATGGGGTAAAACTAAACACATGGGGTAAAATTAAACACATGGGGTAAAATTAAACACATGGGGTAAAACTAAACACATGGGGTAAAATTAAACACATGGGTAAAATTAAACACATGGGGTAAAATTAAACACATGGGTAAAATTAAACACATGGGTAAAATTAAACACATGGGTAAAATTAAACACATGGGTAAAATTAAACACTTACAGTAAATTTAAAGCAATGAGGGTAAAATTTAACATTTTTATGGGGGGTAAAACATCAAGAGTTAAATATTAAACTGTATAGTAGTGTACACGAAATATTGAATGTTCATCTACTGCGACCAAAGAGACATACTAAGCGGAGTGTAGTTATCAATTGGCAAGGTGAATTAATAATAGTGTAAATCATTGGGTAGTTAGTAGATACACTCTCCTTTGTTTACGAACTGTTTAATAAGCAGGTCCCATTTCGTCAGATTAGGTTATTCATGCTAGTGCTTATCTTTGTAACCCATCACGCTACCGATAGCGTGAACGACAGTGTGAGGAGTGGCACAGCGTGAGGTGCTGAGTGAGAATGGATGCGTGTCACGCTACAGCGCTACTTAAGCAGCGTGAATTAAATACCATGTCTTGCCTTTTACCCTTTAACGGCAATTAGCGATGGAATAATTTATTGAGATCTATTGTACAAAAAGCTACCTTTTAATTAAAAACATTATTAATGGTAGTAATAAAAACTATTGAAGACATTTACTAAATCAATTGAAAGAAGATGCATCATATAGTTTATATAATGTTCTGTTGCAGTGACTGACTGTAGCCCTGTTCACAGATAGCATATTAATGCCTTTAATTACTGTAGGTACGTTTGAATTGTTAATAGCGAGAAGGCGATGGGGCCAGCAATTAAAAAGAACTACATTGCTAACAATCGCTTTACACGCTTCTTATACATCTTTCTACTTATTAAATAAAACACAAAATGTACATATTATAGCTACTTAGTTACTGTGTATGATATACTAATTCAATATTTTCAAAGAAATAGCCATACATATTTTTAATGGTAATAAAATATTTTATAAATGTGAGAGATTTGAAAATAACATTGCACGGCTAGCACACAAGGATAACAGCTACCAGAATGACAAATAACAACATATTGAAATGAAGCAATTAAAATGATAGAGTGGTTTAAAATAGAGTCAGTGTTTACTTATACACCTGTACAACTGTACACTGAATGATTGCAAACACTTTGTAACCTGAAAAAAGGGAACTGGAATTGTATTGCATTGCGCTAAAGCAATTATTTGTTCTATTAACATTGCAGCTTTTATGTTTACATAAATTGGGTAGAATTATAACATCTTCGGTCATAAGAAAAACTAAATAAAATTATTATTTCAATTTTATTGGTATCCAAGATACCTGTAGGTATCATGGATACCAGTGAAAATGAAAAAATAATTATAATTGTTTTTTCTAATATGACCGAAGATGTGGAACTGCCCATAATTCGTAATTTACCGTATATATAGTAACCATCTTAAAAAAATTGAATTTTTGGAAGCCATACTGTCTGTTTCTTTACAGTGATCATGAGTGTAAAGTCACTGTACAAACAAAGTGTACAGAGTGATTATGACTATAGGCACTGACTGTACACACATGTTTGCAATCAATAAACACCACAAGAACTTCTCTAGCCGATGGTACAATATCTCAATTAATCAAATACAATAGATGTGTTTGTGTGTTTGTGGAATAGTTCATTATATCGACACGATGATTTACAATCTAAAGCATTGCACTCAATTATTGAGCTGTGAAAACACCTTGCAATTCCCTACCAGTCTTTGATAGACTCAGTGGTCGAAAAATTAAACACTTAAAAGTTATATATGCCTACAGAGAAAATCTCAATAAAGCGTCTAGAAAAGAAAGTTTGGGCTTAGAATAACTTTGAATAAAGAAGCATAATATTATGGATATAATACATCGACTGAGAGCATTCATTTGTCTATTGATCACTGTAGAGCTGTTTGAATGGCCTAATGAAATGCTTTGAAATCCACATGATACTTTTGAGTTATTTAGCCTCACTTGTGTATCAGACGAGTCAAAGGACTCTGATTGGGAGGTTATTTTAGAACCAGAGGGGTCATTGCCGCCTCTCGTAACTAATATCATTGAACAAATAGAAAGGAAAGCTGATGCATAACATTTCCCAAGTTATCTAACTCTAGGGTAAGTTACAAATTATCGGTCGGTTCCACATCTTCGGTTTATAAGAAAAAACTATAGAGTAGTTATAATAAATATTAAATTATAATTACTATATCGTATTTTCTTATATGACCGATAATTCGTAACTTACCCTACAGATGTTTTTTTTATAATTTAATGTAATAAAATATTCTCTCTCCATAATCAATAAATTTTTCTACATAATTCAAGCAAGGAAGTCATGTCTTCAATATTGTCAGACGGTAGCGAATTATGAAAATAACTTCATGATTCATTTCAGCAGGGATAGGACAAGGTCAGAATAATTAAATTTCAATATATCAAATATGCAATGTGCTAAAATGACTGCACGCAAATTGAAAGAGTGGTGCGAGTGTTTCTCGGCGAGATGTACACGACTGTGTCTAAGTTAGGGTTAGTGCTTTAGTCGCCATAGGCCTAACTAAAGCTCACGATGTTTCGTCTCTTTGAGAAATAGTGCTGAAAGTAGAGCAAGGGAATGAAGGGATCAGCATTTCAGCAATCAATCAGCACCAGTAGCTTGTTATGGCTAATGAGATGACTTGCAATCTCGGGTGACGAGTCTGTCTGCCCACCAGGGGAAAGAAAACCTCAGTCACCAGGGCAAAGATTTCGAGTAGCTTTGCAATAATTAATAGTTTCACTTCAATGGAAATATTTTTTTGTAGCAAAAACACATTTCATATTGCTAATAAGTTTCATTTTACTAAATACACTCTCAATGTAGCAAAGTACCTAAAGACTGACTAATAGCTAGTCATATTCGGTTGAAATTAATATCGCCTGCAAACTATCAGGCTATGCAATTTACTAACTACATAAAGTGATGAACAGGTGAAGAGTGGTGTCAGTGGGTTGCAATGTGATGAGTAGAAATATGATGGCTATTAATGTGATGGAGTGTGCATGTGATGAGTGTGCATGTGATGAGTGTGTATGATACGAGTTCTTTTGTAGTGATGAAACAACCTTGTAAAGTATAAAACACTGATTACTTGCAGGCTAATTGTGTTGAAAAATAATAAATAGCGCATTTCATAGATTTCCATTCCCTCTCCGAGAATCGAACCCCTGTTTCCAGCACAGCAAGTTAGCACACTATTTTTACACTAAAATAGCATTAGTTACTCTGCGGTAATTGGTGGTAACTAATGTATAACAGAGTAGCTAATGTATGAAGTCACCAAAATCCAAACCAGTATTTGATATCAGCCGAAGCATCTAGTAGTGTTTAGTATATTTGCCACGTGCTTCTCACAGCAGATGGTTATAGACAGGAAACATCTACCAACATCGGGACTATAAACTACACTATCCAGTCTAACGACTATATCCTAACTGGATTAGGGGATAATATATAGTGCAAACTATACATTTTATAGTGAAGATACACATGTAACTATACAATGTTTTCTTATCGAATAAATATCCTCATTATCAAACCGTATCGATTAAACTGGTTTCTCTAAAAAAAATTAAAAACTTCGTCCCAATAAAAAAATTCTTAACGGAAAATTGCCATAAAGTTATAGTCTTTATGGGGATCACACTCCATTTTCTCCCAGCCACCCTAACTTTCTGTCAGGGAAGCACTAATACAATTGACTGGTTGTATCAAAATGTTCTCTGAGGGACAATCGCATGCATCACTTTAGGTGTAGACAAGAGTTACCATAAAAAGTCACTACAATGAACTATGCGATAGACTCAAAGAGTTCATTATTATTCTACGCACAGCCAAACAGAAGGCTGGCTCAGCATACTTTAAACCTGATATATTATATTCTCTGCAGAGATAAATATCAGACTGCTACGTATGATGCAAGGGTCGGTAAACTACCACCAATACCCTTATACGTATATATTCATACAGAAGCATATTGATATAGCACTACTTATGTACTGTCTGTTGAATATATTATGTAACTCCTATCGGTATGCTGTTTAGAAGTTTGAAAGAGTATTTTCTATATAATAATTAGAAAATATTTATTATTCGGTTCCAAGTGTTATTCACCATATTCTCCATCTAGTTATTCCATGCCTGTGTGTATAATGTATTTACAATCTATGGGATGTAGTCTGGTTTGTGGCAATATTTCATAGATTGTTTTAGATTATAATTAAGATGGTGTCACTTAGTAAGTCTATCCAATTCAGGTAGCCGACCTGTCAGATGGTTTAACGTACACGTACAAGCGGTGAAATCTCTGCCAAAGATGCCAGGATGGAAAAAATGGCAATCCATCTGCCTTCAACTGAAAATAACTCTCCAGAATTACTGGATTTTATGTCTGCGAATGTAATTTAGGAATATGACCCTTATGGCAGAAGTTCATTAGGATGAGAATGTTGGCAAGAGGTATTTTTTAGTCTGATTGGACTCTTAAAAAGGTAGATCGTAAGCGTCTCAACTGTCAATAACTTGAAAAGTGTTGCATGATCTCCTCTTCCATATCAGTTAATTCGGACACTCTTCTGCAGATTTCTCTTATCTCTCAATTAATAAGCAATATTTATTTACAAATTATTGACGTGAGATTTAGAAACTCTTTAAGGTGCTTCATATAAATGGTGTACTTGAGTCTCGTAAAAACTAATGTAGCGTAGTAGGCACTAGCAGTCAAACCGCAGATCGATGAAGCAGAACATTTCCGAGGCAATATTTTCATAGGAGATGTCAATCTTCGTTGTACTCACATTAACATTTGACGAGCATGAAGTCCTATATTTCATTTTTTAGGATATTAATACACAAAGTCTATGGAATATCGCAGCGAACACATTTCCAGGTAAGAAAAGTGTGCAAGGCTCATTTCCTCCCTGCCAGTAGTAACGTATCACTTCCCGGATACGTTTGGATCCTCCCTCGCATTTCTTATAAACCATATTCTCTCTTATTTCCATTGGAGGCAGATACCTAGGTAGCTGATCTAGGTACTACATATCTCTGTAGCTTATCTACGTACTACATAGCATAGCTAGGTAGCCCAAATAGGCACTACAGAGTTAGATTGATTATCTAGGTACTACATACCTAGGTACCTATATTGGTTTTACGCTACTGCAACTAGGTTTTTTTCAAATTGATCACTAGCATAACTAGGTAATATTCCTACGTTTAATAATTCAAGTGTTAACATAGGTCTAGCACAAAAGATATTTATACTAAAGATGTTTGTAAATGAATTAGCTCATTCCTTCACATAACCATCCTTGTCTATATTTTCTCATGAAGTGGCGGCTAGACTTTCCAAAGACATTAAGAGCGCATTAGAAAAGTTTAACGAGAAACCAAGAGGTACATTTAGCACCATAGATGATTAGGTGCCGTGGGTTGTATTTCAACACGAAGTTCTTAACGTGTACCAGATGCAAAACAGTTACGAGAACCTCTATCGGCGAATAGCTCAAGGCTACGACGCGAATTACGACAGCTCATTTGACTCAGCGTGTAGATAAGGATATCGCATCACGCAGATACACACTACTTTGAAATGTTGTGTTTAGTTCACTATATAGTGATTAGTGATGATAAAGCATAGATTGAGATAATCAGGTGCAAGGTTTATGACTGCATAATATATTACAGTACTATAACGTGAAAAGCGTACCATGGTCACAAAGATAAAAGTCACCTTTCTTTGCTTCCAAGGTCTGGGGATTGTTTCAACAATTACTGCAATCTTCGACATATATTATCATTATTTAGTCAATATGTAAATAGTATATTTATTGCTACTGAATGTAATAGTCATGCATTAGTTTAAAATGAGAGAAAATAGATTAATAGGAAGTATCTGGGAGTGTTTTTGACGCGGGTGGTTGGAGCAAAAACATAAATCTAGATGGAGGTAATAAAAAGACACAGGGACTTTAATCGATATCGTTTCCTCTCCCTTAGCCAACCTGCTCAACATTTCAATGAAAAAAAAAGAGGTGGGTTAAAGGTGAGAAATGGAGGTATTAGTCAGGGCTAAAATTTAGGTATTAGTCAGGGGTGAAAATTTAGGTATTAGTCAGGGGTGAAAATTTAGGTATTAGTCAGGGGTGAAAATTTAGGTATTAGTCAGGGCTAAAATTTAGTTATTAGTCAGGACTAAAATTTAGGTATTAGTCAGGGGTGAAAATTTAGATATTAGTCAGGGCTAAAATTTAGTTATTAGTCAGGACTAAAAATTTAGGTATTAGTCAGGGGTGAAAAATTTAGGTATTAGTCAGGTCTAAAAATTTAGGTATTAGTCAGGGTTAAAATTTAGGTATATTCAGGGTGAAAACTTAGATATTAGTCAGGGGAAACAACAATAGAAATAAGTCAGTTATATAAATTAATTATTATTCGGACGAGAAAAATAAAAGAACTATCCCACCAGTGAAATCCTAAACACCTTCTATTTATGAATTTAATATCTACCTAATTTATTCTATTAGTAAATGAATATAAATTGAGGAGCAAAGTTTAGTCGTTTTTGGTTATATTATACATGCTCACTTTAATATTGGGATGTCTAATAAATAAAAGAAGGTATGTTTTTGTAAGGAGTTGTCACCTATAAGTTCTAAGAGGTAGACTATAGCGTGTCCACTCTTCTTACCAAGCTACTAATTATAGACTGCCGAGTTAAGAGTTAGAGATAACTCAGGCTGAGGTGGAATTTACCTTAAAACTCTTAACGTTGAAACAATAGGCTGAGTTCTGAGTTAGTGGACGGCTCCACATTTTCGATCATGCATGAAAAATGATTAATTTGCAAGTGTTTATTCACCTCTGTCTTTTTCTATTGTTAACTTGTGATCAAATTAAGACATGTGCTATGACTTCTAGACTGTATTTCCAGGTAAAATATAACAGGGAAACTAGTTAAAGATCTAAAAATATGATTATCGTAATTGATATGAAATGTAGAGTGAAAAACATAAAACGTTACCAACAACTTAAAACTTATTTCTAGGAGAATATTTGGTAGATATTAATTTACATACTCAGTGACTGAAAAAAAATTGACCAGTTGTTGAATTTAGTTAAAAAATTACACTGGTTTCAAAATATCAATATATGCCATTGAAAACTGTATTCCATCTGAACTAATAAGTATTTAGTGGGCTACCAAGACTACGATTTTAGACTATTAACTATTAAAAGTTTGACTAAAAACTATTATGTGTATCTTGATGATTACTATAACTAATAGTTGTATATTTTATTTATTACTAGTAAAGGTATAAGGAGTTATTTTCTACATGTATATATACAACACTTGAGTAAATAGCTAAATACATATATACAATATTTACTAGCAAATAATGGGCTACCACCTTACCTACTATATAAAAAGGTATGGTTGGATATCAACTAAGTTCAAAACCACTGGTTCTTAAAGTATTTTTCTCGCACACCCCCTGAACATTGTATTGCATTGGAATAGATTGAAAAGCTACAATTAGAATGTATTTGGTTACTGTGAATGAATATTAACAACAAGATCCGAACTTATAAGTAGCATATAAAACAGCCATAAACAATCCAGGCCTCAAAGGGGTGCCGCGCACCCCATTTTAAAGGAATGTACACACGTAGGGTTTTTCAAGTCTTTCCACCAGACTTTTTGTTAAGCTCCTCCTACTTTTTCCACGAGAATATAAGAAAAAACGATATAATTATTATTTATTTTAGTTGGTATCCATGATACCTGCAGGTATCACCAACTAAAATAAATAATTATTATGTCGTTTTTTCTTATATTCTCGTGGAAAAAGTAGAAGTTTAGCAAAAAGTCTGGTGGAAAGAATTAAAAACCCTAGGTGTGTACGGCCCTTAAGAACTACTATTCTACACCTTCAGAACATGAACTCCAGTGTAAAAAGCATCCATTTTTCTTTTGACTGCTTTAGAAACAGGAGTACATTAAGTAATGCATACCATTAAATTGATTAAGGTACATTTAGTTAATGTGAACACTCGTCAAATAAACAGTACGTCATAACGACAGTACACCATTCACACAAAAGATACATTAACATCATTAAAATTAATTGTGAAGACCAAAGGGAATTGCTTAGAACTTCTACTTTTTAGAGACATTTTTAATTAAAGGAGAAAGTGTCTAAAATGTATTATCTGTAAACATCAAAATACATTCACTGTGAATTTCTTAAACACGAAGAATTTATTTTGGTGATGAAAATAAGGTTTTTGATCCTTTAAAAAGATGAATAACTATGGAATAAAATATTAATTGACAGTTTACTAATTTCAAATTTGAAAAAGAAACTTTACTAACTGTGATGCTTGGGAGATATTTCAAAACTGGTCTGGCTAAATTAAAATAAATTTGATATATTTTAAAATAATAGGATATTAGTCTTGATGGCTCTTTTATCTGGCAGAACACGAAAAATGATAAATTCCACGTTTTCCCACTAATATTACCTAGTGTTTCCATGACGATTCAGAATAAAGAGTAAAAATAACACGAGGGTTAAACACACCCCTGCGTATGAAGGAAGAAAGGGCATAGAGATAAATTCTTTATAGGCAAGATAGCCGACAAGTTTTATAGGGTCTAAATTATAGGTTGTGGCCCAGTGAACGGTGGCAATGGAGCTCTGTGCATCGATTAGATATTTGTCTTAGGCTTTCACGTGATGGGGATGTATGGCAGCAACGTACTCGGACAGTACGGCAATGAAGGTACTGCAACATAATACATGGTACTGCTGGTAGTACCATGTACTGCTGGTAGTACCATGTACTGCAGGTAGTACCATGTACTGCAGGTAGTACCATGTACTGCAGGTAGTACCATGTACTGCAGGTAGTACCATGTACTGCAGGTAGTACCATGTACTGCAGGTAGTACCATGTACTGCCTGCAGTACATGGTACTACCTAATGAAGATAATTGTTTAGAAATACCAAAACCGCATTTTACTAAAAGTTGTTTTTTTATTTCTATTTTTATTTTGATCCACCAACTAAAGTTCTTTCTTTTCAATGCCATAAAATGTTGTAATGGGTTATAGTAAGTTTTTCTATAGCATGTATCACACAGACCACACTCACGTGTAACACATGTTTCAAACCTACACACATTGCAACTTCAGAGATGTTACAGATTGGCTGTGTGGGGTCTATAATTTAGTTTGAGAATTTACCAGTTGGTTGAGAGTAGCCTCTGTATAAAATATCATCACGAGATAAATAACTAATAGTCACCCCTTTGTTTTAAGAACTATTTAGGAGCTTCAATTACTCTATGGGATAATTACTCAATCATCTCTTTTTACTTATACCAGTAGCTACACTAGAAACTATTATTGTTAAATGGTTTCTTTCGACATATCACAGACAGAACAGAAGGTAACATCCGAATTATAGGTCAGTTCCACATTTCCAATCATTTAATAAGAAAATATATTATTATTTATCTTTTATTTATTTTGACCCAAATATATCATGGATAGCAATTGAACTAAAAGTTAAACTATAATTATTAAATATTTTTTTCTACATGATCGAAAATGTGGAACCATCCGATAACTCGTAGCTTACCCTGAAAATAGAGCACTACAAAACAATTCTCGAACAATAAGATTAAGACAAAATAATCCTGAAGAATATTACCTCAGATGTACATTATTGCTAGCATAATAAATCTAGGATTGACACTCAGGATTTAACTTACAAACCCTGCTGATTCCATTCCCCACCACTGTGTATCTTTTACATCATAGTATCTTTTTGGCATGTGAGAGTACATGAATGATGGCGTGACCCCTGGTCCCATTTGATATCGCTAGGGCTGACTATCCATCACAGCACTGGGCAATAAAAGTGAATTTAATTGCCTCAATACGGGAGCGAGTGAAGTACATTTCTTTTCGCCACACCGCTAGATCGATAGTGTCTTATCTGACTGCAATTGATAAATAGTCCCTAATAACCAGAGTCAAGGAATACCTCATAACTTCCCTCTATTTTACCAACAAAGAAAAAGACATACCTATCTTGACATCACCAAAAATATTCTCTAAAAACATAACGCTATAATTTGGGGTAGAGACTGTGTATATTCTATTTGTTTATTAAGACTAAGAAATGACTTTGCACAGTAGGGGTGTGTCATGTACACAGAATAATAATTTCATTTGTACATCCTTATACGCTATTCTTTAGATTTACACCGTCAAATGAATTATTCATTTATCTATTGTAGGATTTAAAATAACAACATAGATCTTATAAGAACAAACTATTGTATTCCTCATAACACTGTGGTATCCGTGATACACTGTGGTATCAGTGATATGATGTGGTATCCGTGATACATTGTGGTATCCGTGATACACTGCGGTATCCTTGATAAACTGTGATATCAGTGATGCACTGTGGTATCAGTGATATGATGTGGTATCCGTGATACACTGTGGTATCAGTGTTACACTGTGGTATCCGTAATACACTGTTGTATCAGTGATACACTGTGGTATCAGTGATATGATGTGGTATCCGTGATACACTGTGGTATCAGTGTTACACTGTGGTATCCGTAATACACTGTTGTATCAGTGATACACTGTGGTATCAGTGATATGATGTGGTATCCGTGATACACTGTGGTATCAGTGATACACTGTGGTATCAGTGATACACTGTGGTATCCGTAATACACTGTGTTATCAGTGATACACTGTTGTATCAGTGATACACTGCGGTATCCGCGGTACGTTGTGGTATCTGTGATACATGTGATGTGGTATCCTTGATACGCTGTCAGTAATTCGATGTATTTGATGTAACCGTGATGCAATACAATATTGTTCATTGCAGTGTTTTCAATATATCAATGGTATCCATGATACGATATCAGCAGTTGAGTATCCTAGGTGCATGACTGTAACTGTGTTCATCCCTAGCACAAAATGACATAGGTAGAGATTACTTATTTACTATAAGAGCACATAGCTACCATTTACAGGGCATGTACCACCAGAATACAAATGAATGAATACATTGCTAAGGAGTAGAGTGTGTGTAATAGTTACTTAATGAGAATAAATAACATAGAGTACAATGGATAGTATTAACTATACCATCAATCTACGTATCAATACTCACTCTCGTGATAACTCCCAATTATCACCCTATAGAAAACACTCACCTGTGCAGTTGCATTTCTATTGTGAGTTAAGTATCCAATTAGATTGAAATTACCTGCCAAACTCTTAAGATTTATTAATAAAAAGTAATGGCACACGATGGTCTGACATGGTTAAAGTGAGGTCACGATTTCGATACACGAAGAGACCCATCATTTCACGTGAATGTCGCGCACAAATTTGCTGTTCATTGATTAATTGGAGTGATAGTGTCATAATAAGTAACAATCATTGGGCTAATGTAGCTAGAGGTGTGAGGTACAGCAGTAGGTACTATCTAACACTATTCACATTTTAAAATGAACTTGGAACAGTGAGGTTACAGGAGAATATCTACCAAATTATTATAGGGAGGTACTTGATTTTTTTTAACATAAGAAGACATAGTTTCCTTGTATATAAAATGAAAATAAATCAAGTATATCTACCAATAATAATTTAAGAGATAAAATAATTTGAAAAATAAAAACAGTCAGACTGACTGTTTGGTAGTTCCAGTAGTAACTGGTTGTATTGAAGTAAAGCTAGAGAATAAGATTGATAAATACTTCACATCTTCTCCTTTAAGGGCCAAACACACGCATGGTTTTTAAGTCTTATTCTTATTTCTCGTTGAAAAAGTAGGAGGAGCTTAGCAAAAAGTCTGGTGGAAAGACTGAAAAAACCCTACGTGTGTACGGCTCTTTAAAGCACTATTTTAAATGCACTGACCTGAGTTTGCGTAAGTCCTAGTTTGGCCGCTAACTCCGCTCTCTCCGGTAGCGATAAATACTGCGTCCTTTGAAATATTTTGTTTAGCTGTTGTAGCTGCAGACTGGAGTAGATTGTGCGGGGTTTGCGCATCTTCTTGCCCTTGCCACCACCGCGAACTGAAATCTCATCGTCTGGTTTCTCTGCAAACGAAATGACATATATTGGTTAAGGTAACTAATAATGGTTGCTAAATGTCTAGTACCATGAACACAGTATTAAATGGAATAGTTGGTGGAAGGTAAGGACGAGTAAGAACTCATAAATGAGCAATTAGTCACAGAAAGTAGGGTAAGTTACGAATTATCGGTCGGTTTCACATATTCGGTCATATATCAGAAAAAATTATATTATAACAATGATTTAATTTATATTATCATAATGTCGTTTTATAATATGTGACCGAAGATATGAAACTGACCGATAATTAGTAATTTACCCTAACTAGTTTCTGTTAATTGTAATATTTAATAAAGTAATATTTTGAACATCATAACAATAATCCAGCACTAAAATACTGCACAGCAGTTCACCACCATTGCCTGTATTCACTAATTCGAATTTTAGTGGCAATAAAATTTGAATTCAGTAAAGTTTATAGATGTGTTTGAGGAGGTAGAGTCTTTTTAAACTATCGTACAAATCAATAGAGTGACTAATAATATTGACTTTTAACTAAAATGAAGTACACGAGAAAATGATTTGCAATAACTACACAAATAGAGTTGCATGGTTAATGTGTAGTATGTTCTACATCATTTAGTGCTATATACTTTATATCAGTAATGTCATGTAGAATTTATGGCATAATAATTATGTATGTTTATGATCCAACACAGCAATTAGGGTTTAATTGCTTTTCAATTTTTAACATCTATTTACTTTTTAACCATTGGTGGTAACTACGTTTAATTTTTTTATCAATTAAACTATAAATGTAAAAAACTGATAAGTTTTTAAATGAGTTTTTGATAATTCAAATGATTTGCCATTAAAATAATAATGAGTAGTAACATCTGTATATTGAACATCATTTAAACACCAAGATTAGTTTGATTATTTTAAAATAAAACAAATCTGTACAAAATGTTTAACACTTCAATAAAATATCGGTTGGAAGTTATTATGCAGCAGAGTCAATTGATAGGAAATAACTAATGTTGATAGAGTCAAGAAATATTAATATTACAGATAGGGTAAGTTCCGAATTATCGGTCAGTAGTACATCTTCGGTCATATAAGAAAAAACGATTTAAAAATTGTTATTATTACACAGTGCTATCTAATACCTCTGCAAACCCGGAATATAAGAAAAAACTATATAAATTTATTATTATTTATTTTAGTTAGTATCCATGATGCCCGAAGGTATCATGGATACCAACTAAAATAAAAAATAATTATATCGTTTTTTCTTATATGTCCGAAGATGTAGAACTGACCGATAACACGGAATTGGTTGAAATCATTAAAAGATGGATAATAAATGATACTAGAATTGAAGAAAATAAAGTACAACCACCACAATGTTGAAGTATAATTGGTTTATTTCACAAAACCGTTCAGAGGATTATTCACTACCTAATTCTAGATATAAAATATGATTTATTAAAAGTAATTATAATGTGATTTCATACGATATGAGATTGTTCAGGTGAGATATTTATAATTGCACATTGCAAATTAAAAGAAAATAGATTTAAAATGATAAGGAATACCACTAAGACTCTATTTTTAATTTATGAAAGATTGAATCGCCTATTTTTCTCTGGGCGAAATGTTAGGCAGCATATTTTTGGTACTTATAGTACAGGATACAAAAGGTGTTTCGTACGGTAGGATTCTTCAGGAGTTGAGGGGTTGTATCCTATATAGCACAGTTAGTTAGATTAGAGAATATGCACATCCTTGTCTGAGGTACACGCCCATATAGGCACGCAAATCTTCACATCAATGGGCCCATATTAAACTGAACAGAGATTGAGAGGGTGAAACTTTTACAGTTGAGATTTACTTTTCTCTATCGTAGTTAGTGTACAAGAAATTATTAACTTGTCAACCATGGAGAACTTTTTCTCACTCATATCATAAAACCCTCTGTTTTAACCTCATGTAAAATATATGAAATGAAAAATAGCTAACAACACATGAATAATTCAGTATATTTAACTTAGTGCTATTATTTAATTATAGACCATTATTATAGAATGGACGACTTTAAACACTTGCATCAAAATAAAGCTTTTATCATGATAATTTAAACACTTACACCAAGTGTACAGGTGTAAGAGTTTAACTAAATAATTACTTAAAACAAGTGGTGCAATATCTATAATATTCATATGTCTATTTTACTTCATAATGTTAAAACTTGAAGAAAAGAGTCACTGTGATGATGTACTATCAGAGAAAAGAGTCACTGTGATGATGTACTATCAGAGAAAAGAGTCACTGTGATGATGTACTATCAGAGAAAAGAGTCACTGTGATGATGTACTATCAGAGAAAAGAGTCACTGTGATGATGTACTATCAGAGAAAAGAGTCACTGTGATGATGTACTATCAGAGAAAAGAGTCACTGTGATGATGTACTATCAGAGAAAAGAGTCACTGTGATGATGTACTATCAGAGAAAAGAGTCACTGTGATGCTGTACTATCAGAGAAAAGAGTCACTGTGATGATGTACTATCAGAGAAAAGAGTCACTGTGATGATGTACTATCAGAGAAAAGAGTCACTGTGATGATGTACTATCAGAGAAAAGAGTCACTGTGATGATGTACTATCAGAGAAAAGAGTAACTGTGATAATGTACTATCAGAGAAAAGAGTCACTGTGATGATGTACTATCAGAGAAAAGAGTTACTGAGATGATGTACTATCAGAGAAAAGAGTCACTGTGATGATGTACTATCAGAGAAAAGAGTCACTGTGATGCTGTACTATCAGAGAAAAGAGTCACTGTGATGATGTACTATCAGAGAAAAGAGTCACTGTGATGATGTACTATCAGAGAAAAGAGTCACTGTGATGATGTACTATCAGAGAAAAGAGTCACTGTGATGATGTACTATCAGAGAAAAGAGTAACTGTGATAATGTACTATCAGAGAAAAGAGTCACTGTGATGATGTACTATCAGAGAAAAGAGTTACTGAGATGATGTACTATCAGAGAAAAGAGTCACTGTGATGATGTACTATCAGAGAAAAGAGTCACTGTGATGATGTACTATCAGAGAAAAGAGTCACTGTGATGATGTACTAACAGAGAGAAGAG
>CANNZV010003927.1:0-51093 GCA_947561585.1 Caprella mutica | reverse complement strand
GTACTTAAAGTTGCTGTACTTCTTTCTATGATAGTACTTATAGTTGCTGTACTTCTTTCTATGATAGTACTTATAGTTGCTGTACTTCTTTCTATGATAGTACTTAAAGTTGCTGTATTTCTTTCTATGATAGTACTTAAAGTTGCTGTACTTCTTTCTATGATAGTACTTATAGTTGCTGTACTTCTTTCTATGATAGTACTTATAGTTGGTGTACTTCTTTCTATGATAGTACTTATAGTTGGTGTTAATTATCCTTCAAATGTGCTACACTATTATATACCTTTTGACATACACTCGAGTATTCGGACGACTCCACCATATTGTGCAATTTACTATTAAAATTAAATAAATAATCTGTTGCTAGGTATAAGACTCTTCAAATATGTACTTTCGATTTTTTAGAGAAACTATGTACACATAAAATGCAAATCAATTTTAACTATTGCATTTTATATATTATATTTACATGTATTTTAAATATCACCGATATACATTAATGATGATAATTACTTAAGAACTAAATTTTCTGGTAAAGTGAATTTTTTGTAATAATACTTCAGAAAATATATCTATTACCAAATACGTTACTAGTTAAATTGAACGTATATTTCCTATAGTGATTTATTTAATGGTAAATATATTACAACAATAACTTCTAAGTCTATTTACGTTTCTTTGAAAGCTAAAATCCAGAAACTGTAGTTTTAGGACTATGGTCTTCAACACGCTGAACTGAAGTATCATTTCGTGTGTTCGGAGGTCCGTCACAGCGTTGTCAGTCTGTCTGTCTGTCTGTCCCAGTTTTTATGTATACCAAATATGTTTTTAATTATCATTTAATTATGAACCACTCTTGTTATTTCCTGCTCTGACTTTCTTCTACTTAAAGAATCTAAAATTGCATTTAAATTGGATGATTTACCAAAATATCTGCTTTTAAACGGAGAAGATATTAAAAGTTTGCTTTTTTTTTGCTTCTTGTATAATGCGGCCTGTTTTTAATTATTCATACAATATACCCACAATAAAGTATTTAAACTCATTTGTTGTAAATTATATACGTATATATTATGCACCTCTTAGGTCTTGTTTTTATATTATATTATCATTATATTTATTTATATTATTCTCTGAACTGCAGCAACTGGAGAATTAATTTTTTTTTTATGAATTTTAGTAGAAATATATTGTGATTGTTGGTGGGATAAAATTACACTCGAAATTTCCATTTTCCTTCTAGAGCAACAAAATCTCTTTACTATTTTTAGTTTTTTAACTATAATAGGTTTTGAAAAGGTGCTATCAGAGAAAAGTGTCTCCGCATCATGTTAATATCTCAAATCACAGTTTTATAATTTCCTATTATTTTTTTTATAAATTTGACGTCGTTTTAAAATATTTACAAATATTACAAATAGTAAAGTTTAATTTTGGAAATGCGAAACTAGTAAATTGTCAAAAAAATAACTTCTCCATTTTTGTCAAAAAATAACTTTTCAAAAAATATTTTCTCTTTGGCTGTACCTTACTTAGAGCCCACCCTGTGCAATCTAATATGCTAACGCTGTTGCTTGCTTGAACTTCTATGTTCTTAGTTTATTTATATAACTTTACAAACTAGTATCCAGTTTTCAAGATCAAATGTTCAAATATGCTATGAAAGAAATGGAGGACCCGTGGTAGGACATTGTGCATAGAAAATTGTTTTTATATACTTATTTTTTAACATTAAGACTCGGTTAACATAATTGTAATAAATCGATTTTTATGAACATGGATTATTATCTACATTCTACAATATTAAACAAATTGCACAAACACGTTCATGGGTATTTTCATCTAAAATGTTACGGTGTGCCCAAAAAGGTTATGTTTCTTCCGTCTAAAATTGTAAAAATTATAGTAAACAGGGCATAAGGTTTTTTTGATATTGTTACTTTTGAGTTTCTATCGATACAGTGCTGCAAACATAATACTTTTACGGTTAATATTTTTAAGAATTACTTTTCTCTGATTGGTCGGCAAAGGGGAGGAGCCAACAGGGGGCGGAAAACTAAACCATTAGGGCTCCTTGCTTATAGTTATGTGTTGACTTAAATTACATTTTAAATAATAAGAAATTTAAAACTCTCAACATAGATGGCTGTAATGTAATTTTTTGTATCCGCTAATTTGTTGTACTGCACACGTCATGATTGTTAACCGACACCCCCCTGTATGCACACTCATGGTTAATCTCCAGAACCAATCAATGAGTTAGTAACATTAAAAACATCCTAAAAATATATTAAAAAAAACCTTTTTCTGAAAATTATAAAAAATATAATTTCTTTTAAAATGCATCTTTTATTGTATATTATTTCTGAAAACATTCTCAAATAGTCAAATATATAGATATTTCTTTATTCCAGCTATATACAAAATTTATTTTTTCTTAATGCTTAACTTAAGCTTCTACATAAGTCTATTTACATAATTAACTTTACAAACTAGTATACACAGTTACTACAATCGAGTCTGTCTCTTGTTTACTTATTTCTTCGTATATAATGTTCAGAGAGAGAAGCTTGGTAACAAGTGAATGGTTGTATCATAACAGCTGAATAGATAACTGGTTTAAATTAGTCTCTACTTCTACAAGGTATAGCTTGTACGCATATGAAGGACGCTGTAAAATGTAACACATTTTACAGTACAGGGTCTTTATTGTATAATCGTAGTGCTTCATATTTAAAAACTTTAATAACTTTCTTAATAATTGTTCGATTTAAATTCGGTTGGTTTTAAAACAATCTCAATACTTTGTGGAATTTTATTATTTATATTTTATAGTAAATTCAGACTAATCTCCCCACACTGAATCATTTTAAATAATTTAATGCAATTATATAATAATAACCTTTTGCTATTATCCTCCGGTATTCAATTCTCATATGCACCCAGGGGCTCTATCCTGAAGCTGTCTGTGGTGAATGGAAGGGGTGGTGGTGGTGGCATCCCTTGGTCACCGAACTGTTGTAATTTGGATTATGGGTTGTCTTTTTCATTTGCTACCATGTTTATCATATTTTTAACGCAACTTACAGTTTTAGAGGATAGCGCTAGGGTTATGCTCTTCAACTACGAGGTCTTAGATTTTGTGTTAGGTAGGCTCATAGGCTTCATTTACTATCACCTCTTCATTTTCCTCTTCCATCCGTGAGTGCAGCCACCGATACTTGTGTCCTTTTTCGTCACATTCCTTGGTAAGTGACAGCATTCACGGAGTAGCTTTTCTGCATTCATGAGCATTATCACCTACGGTGGTAGGTGACTTGGTTCATGGAGTCACTTTCTTTTCTGACTGCTTCTTCCAGTTCCTTGTATTTTATTTTCCTATTGACGTCATCGTTATGGCTCTTGGCTCCCAAACAGACGTTTAATCTTCTGATAAATTTAATTTTATAATTTCGCATCTGGTAATTGTTACTTTACCCAAGTACATTATAAAAAAAAACTATAACAAAACTTTTCACTCTTCATTTTAACTTTCTCGATTGTGAGTCAATTAGGGTAAATTACGAATTATCGGACAGTTCCACATTTTCAGACATGTAAGAAATTTATTTTTATTAATTTAACTCGTTATTTTAAATGGTTGAAAATATAAAATTCATTATTAATTTGTTACCGTAGTGTTGTTGTAATGACGTCACGCACCATTTACCAGTTAATATTACGACTATTATTTGTGACTACCTTGTTTGGTGATATTGAAGAATAGAATACACAGTTCACCAGGGTACAGTAAGATATAGGGTATGGCAATCAGCTAATAGAATCTAGTTTGACGTGACCACGCGTGACCGGAAAATCTTAAAAATTGTATTGATTGCTACGGTAATAATATGCTTTGGGGTTAATAACTAGTTCATTTTTAATCGTTATGGTTTAAATTTTTGGCCTATAATTGTATTGATAATAGTAGTATATCCATATATAAAACTTTTATTATTTAGATATTTTATTCAGATTTATTCTTGGGAAGTCTCCAGTGGACTGGCGACTCTAACCACACTTTGAAACATGGGACTACTTACTTAAACTTAGTCACTACTAAATGTAATTTTTTTCTTATCAATTACTAACTAGCCATTGGTTAAATTGTTTTTCCATTATTTCATTCCTTAATTGTTATTCATAGGAACTACAGTTTAGCAGTTAACTAGCACTAGTTTAGGCTCCTAGGTAGTATATGTTTAAGACCTTATTTCTCATAGATAAGTAAAAGAAGATAACAATAAAAAACAAACCTGAATTATATCCATACAATTAAATTCTAAGATCAATCGTTATTTTTACTATTTATCACAAGAAACACTTATAAATTGACTTTAAACTTTTCGATATTAATATGCAAATACGAGGTATTATGGGCCGCTCGGTCACAAACAAAATATGTGTTGTTTTGGTAACGTCAATTTTTTGCGTCGTCTACTAGTTACTACGTACACCCATTATGTTGCTGTGCCCTGCAGTACATAGTGAGAATATGTGAGATAACCTACTTCCTATTCTATATGTATATACTATATACTGTGAATCAGTTGCGACTCTGACTTCGTAGTGGATGGTTATTGTAAACATTATAGGGCAGAAAGTGATAAATAGAAGTTCTAGATTGTGTTCTTCAGTGCCGAAAAATGGACTTTCAGTGCCTTTACCACTTTCTGTTTGTTTTTAGGGGTTAATTATTTATATAATGAGGTAGTAGATTTTATTGAGGTACTTACAATGGTAGGTACATATTTTGCACATAAATATAGGTAGTAGATTTAGCATTTGCATTAAAAGGAATTAATACGTGGGATACAACTATATTATTATTTCATGTGAAAAGTAACTCATAAAAGTACAGGATAAATGACAATGGCTACCTACCTTATCAATTTTAAGGGTATTAAAAATGATTGCACAAATTCTTACCAGTGTTAGAATGTCCCTAGACTCTAAAGTCCCAGACCATAGAGTTATGATAAACTATTCTAGAGAGAGAAAAAGTGTTACAGGGATTGCAGGACGCTAAAGAAGACTGTGTAAAACCTTATTTTGTTTCTGTTATATCATTTTTCCATTAAACTGTCGCTAGATTGCTAGTCACGTGACCCAAAAATAAGGATTTTAGCGTCCCGCAAGACGCGATATTATTTTGGCCACTGACTTAACACTTGCCCTAGATAAACGTATGAAAGATATAAATAGAACTGATTTAGATAATTAGAGCCATAGAAGACATTTCAAACAACGGTACTATTGTAACGATCTATCCTAATAATTTCCGTCGTGTGTTTATATATTTATTTGGTGACCGCTTTTACTCGACGGGTATTGAACATGAAGAATGTAACTATGATACGCACGGGAATATACTGACTTGATATTTAAAATCTTCTGTTTTTACTCAATTTTTAAATGTTTTTTTTATATAAGCAATAAATTAGACTATGTAGAAAATATAATTTTAATTGAATTCATTAAAAGTAACCTAATAACGGGTAATGAATTGGTATTGATGATGACTCGTTATTTTTAAAGGGCAAGTACACTAGTAAACAAATAACACCCTTTAGACTGACTATAGAGTCATAGACGGATAATATTGACTATCAAGGTCATTACATGTATACTGTTCTTGCTTATATGTAACTATCCCATTCCATATATCGGAACTTGTACAGTGTTATTGAAATAGACTTAATAAATGCATATCAAATTCGAAACTATAGTAAAAATTTCCTTAATAATTTCGAAAAATTAAATGCATATATATTAAGGTTTTACAATACCCGGTAAGATTATTGTAGAAAAATTAAATGAATTTTTAATTATATAATTTAAATTAAATCTATTTGGGTAAATTTACAATAATCAGACGGTTCCACATTTTCGATCATGTAGCAAAAAATGAATCTCCTGAAGTATTTGGACACGTATTTTTAAAATTGGAATGGAATCACTGATTATTTAATAATAATTGTGTCAAATCAATATTTAATTATATATAAATTATTTAGAGTAAAAGAATTTCTTCAATGTGGCATAGGATAAGTTACGAATTATCGGACAGTACTACTCTTCGGTCATATAAGAAAAAAAAAACATATAAAGATTATTATTAGATAGCACTGTGTAATAATAATAATTTTTATATAGGTTTTTCTTATATGACCGAAGATGTAGTACTGACCGATAATTCGTAACTTACCCTATAATAGTTACAAAAGAAATTTTTGAAATTTTTCGGGAGCATTTTGAAGATCAATTCTCAATATATTTAATATGAAGAATTTTTATCGCTATCTTTAGTAATCATGTAACCACATTGAAATGCAATTAAAAATAATAAATAAATATGTTTAAACACCTTTCGAATTTTCCAAAATAAATAGAATACAATATATAATTTTAATTATTATGTAGTGTGTATACATTTTCTAATATGATTGGAGATTTGGAACAGTCTTTTTTTATTGTTTTATTTTTTTAAGCTCACATTTTATAAAGAAATAAACACACGGTGAACTAAAAAGTTCTAAATAAGCTCCAGCTAAGCTAAGCTTCTTGAAAGAGAAAAGCAGTGAAACATAATTAGAATATTCATACTAAAAACTATAACCACTTAAACAGTATTCTGTAAAAAATTAAAATTAGAACGGGCAGTCGTAGAGCGCATACCTTCACCACTGCTTCAATCGCTTTTGACCTTTTCTTTAACTTGACATTGACTGTATACTTGTAGTTATAAAATCTTCAGACCGGTTTGGTATTTGAAGTTAATTATTTTGTGACTTTGAAATAAAACAGTGTCATTGTATATTTCCCTTCTGCTCAAATGTTTGTGGTTTTAGAATGGTTGTTTGACAATAATATTTATTGCTTTAAGAGAGTGAATAAGACTCTCAAACTCTGTTACATGTAATGCATTTGGTGAGGGTAATTAACCACCTACTGTTTTCTCTAGACTAGAGGTTTCTGTGGTTTACTTTATAGAAATAACGAGCTCTTGAGGTTTCATGTATCCTAACAGATTTCAAGTTTGATGTTTCTTTTCTGTGAGAAAGTAATTAGTTTAGTCGGAAATATAGGAGGAGTTATTTTTGAATTGGTCAGTTTCTATTAGTTGAGGGTAGACTTAGGGACAGCCTACAGGAGGGTTGAGAACCAATCGGAATTGGAGAAGTGAGATCAGCGGCATCTTACGTTTGGATTTGGGTGGAGTTTTAGATGAATCTGGAGAGTATATAAGCGGTGGATTGAGATTATGAAGGGGTGTACTCTGTCTGTCGTCACTCTCTGCTTACAAGAGTGTCTTAAGTAGTTTACCGGTCTGGATAAGACCCCGGCGGGGTGAAGTCTTCTCTCACCCCAGCCTTAGGTGACCATCGCAGGACTTAGTCGATGAAGATCTCCGCCCGTCATAGTGGTGGAGATAGGATCTTTAGCAAGTGACTGAATCTTGTAATTCAATGGATCCCGGCAGCAGAAGTTGTATTCTTTACGGCAGAGTCGAAGCCAAATGACACAGGATGTGGGAACCAAGAACTGAAGTCTATTGTAGAATAACTTCTGACGTTGCAGAACAACTTCTCATGTTGCAGAACAGACATTCAATAAGCAGTAGGAGTCTGAAGCCAGAGTCACCATCATCGTACAGAGATTTGCACGAGTTGTCGTCCACGTCAATTGACAAAGCTCCAGTGGAGGACTTCAGCCGTTCCCAATACACTAGTACAGTGGTTCCGAAGAGTTTCCAGCCGCATCAACTCCATTAGAAATTCAGTAACCCCATCCGTATTTCCTCAGTGATTGTGTCAGTGTTTATTTGTGAAAAGTATACTCTCAACCTCCAAAGCTTGACCCCTGTTGTAAGTTAAACTCCTCCATAGGTAGATATTTGATTAATTGAATTAAGTGTACGATGTATATGTAGGAATTACTATTTCTCGAACCTTTTGTCTGATCTATTACTTAATTAGAGTACACCTAATTTAAACTATGACTGTGTTTTATTTAACCTTGTTATGTTGGTACGATATTTGATTTGATGCTATTTAATGAAGTGATGGAATTAATGATTATTATTGACAAGTAACGTAAACAGTAAATTAGACAAATTGATTATTCTTTCTAGGAAGAATCGTAACCCACGTAAATAAATGCCCGCTCGGCACTAATTAATAACCACGCTACCATGTGAAAGAAAGAACTTAACTACTGGAAATATTGAATATGATTATTGGAAATAAAGAAATGCCATACGGCAAGAAATAAGAAACACCCCCCCCCCCTCAGGGACCCCCGATCATACATTGGTGGCCTAGCGTTGGGATAATCAATTTGTCTTATGTTGCAAATCGTACCAGAAAACAAGGAATGTAGGTTGATTTATTTTCATTTCATTGTATTGTAGAATGTTTTGTCTTTATTTCTTATATTAATGATGTGTAATTTTTTTTGATGTTGTAATAATTTGAGGAATATTAAGTCATTGCAAAGTTAGGTCCTCAATCGAAGGGCAGGGAATATAACTCAGAGGTACAGATTGTTGGAATGGCAGTGGTAATTAATAGAGGTAAATACTTATAATATTATGTAGGGAGAGTCAGGACTTTAGATAACTCAGTCAGATAGGATATTAGTAACCGAAGTGGTACTTGTGGTAGGAGGTTAGGTATGTGGAATAGCGATTGTAATTGAGTATCACCGTAGAGAAGAAGCTTAGGGACCCCTACTGTTTCAACTAGTGGTGTTAGTGATGGTACATGACATTAGGATACTATATATGGGAATTTAAAGTTCGCGCAAGGTAGTTTGAGGGTAGGTAACTGTATTTCCAAGGAATATTTAGATTTGAGTATCAACTAGGATAGGCAATGGATATTAGGGATAACTGATAACTGCGTATTGATATATGAATTAATTGATCACTAATTTAATATAGCAATTTACCCAAGGGTCCAGTTGCAACTTTGAAATGTTGTATTCTTTATTTGACGGATTATCAGAATATCTATGACCCCATTGTGAGATAGGGAGGTTCAGAACTGTATATTATTAATAGTCGAGCGTAGCCAGGGATAGAAGGTATTTTGAGATACGGAAAATGGTCTAGAATAGAGGGAGGTATTTTGAGGAATTACCTAGAAGTAGAGACAGGGATTTGAGGAAGCCTGAGATTGAGGCAGAGATTTTGAAGAGTCAATAATAGCAAAGATAGACAGAGGCAAATGATGAATTGTCGGGCATATGAAGTTGAATTGAATCTCTCTAGAGTAGTATTGAAGTGTTCACTTAAATAATGGAAAGTCCATATGGTGGAGGAGAGCACAACTATAATAGGAGTTGATTGCATACCTCAGGTCGTGTCCCTCTACCTTAAAGAAGTATGAGGAGGTTGAATTTGTTATGACTGGTGCCGTTTTAATTTCAATAATCCTTTTGGCCAATTTAGGTGTTTTTTGTAATTAATTGCTTTCGGGCACGGCTTTCGTGAAAACGATATTCCTACGGGATGCCAAGATGCGTCAACTGTTTTGGGCAAGTGAAGCTAGCTTGCAGTGTTACGACCGGTAGAAAGGTAATAGAGACCTTGTTGATTTTAGACTCAGAGATGATTGCAAACTAACGAAGAAAGTTATGTGGAGCCCAGTGCCTAGTTTTCTCAAAGAAATAGAGAAGTTGCTAAATGACAATTGAAAGGGAATTTTTGATATTAGAATAGTGATAGGATAGTTCAGAAATAGGGAAGTTACTTAAGGACCAGAGGATAGGTACAGTTAGTAGTACTCAAGCGTAGGGAACCAATTTAATGGTGCAGATGTTATTGGGAAAGATGAATAGTGGTGAAGTTAACCACAGGTTGTAAACAGAAGTTAGACTTGTTTCGTATTTGAAGGGACCGATAGGAAATCACTAATTAGTGAGGAATTTATTGTGAGCTATGAAGGAAACTTTAAATTTGAGAATTGATTAAAGTAAAGTAAATTATGAATCTTTAATCCAAACATCTAAATTAAATTAGGATAAAATGGTAACTCATTTATACCTTTTTAATCTTAAGATAATTATGTAATTAATTTTAAGATGGTCAGACGAAGGTTCGTTAGGTAGGCTAGCTTTAATATGTAATGAGCACTATTTGTAATATTATGCCTTTGCATTGTAAGAAATAATCTGGAGGAATTTCTGTTGTAATGAAATTGGAGTATAAAAATGGAGGAATCTATGCAATTTCTGTCATTGGTAGACATGAAGAATTATTGAAATAGGAACAGAGAATTGGAAAAGGAATTTTGATATGTTCATTGTCATTTTGAATCAATGATTTTTAAAATGTGTTTGACAGATATATGGAGATGGGTCAGAGATAAAGAATTGTCATTATCGGAATTGGTTGATTAAATGTAGGTAGAGTTACAATAAGAAAGGTGTCATTGTAGTTTGATAATTAGTGTACGCTCATTTAGTTTAAGGTAATTTTTAAGGATAAATAATTTAAGGATATTTTTCTCCATTGTAATATTAATATTGTCACGACTCGAATAATATTACCTACATAGAATTCATATTTGTTTGAACAAAGAATTATATTGATTAATTTGTTTTTGGTGATATTGTGTTGCTTTTGATTTTATTATTTTTTTGTATTCAATAATATTGTGTTTTGATTTTGGAAATAATTTTGATACTAGGATGCTATTATTTTGGGACAAAATTTTTTTTTGTAATGATTAGATTTCTAATGAGCACAAGGGAAGTGTGTATTCGTAAACGTCTGATGGTCGAGGCTTACCGTTTTCTATGAATATTTCTACTTAACTTTGAAGGGAGTACCAAGATAAATTGTAACGTACATGTAGTCTGATGAAGAACCAGGGTAATTTTTTTTTTTCGGTCTGAATATTTTTTCCACAGAGGGGGTTATGTATACTTGTAGTTATAAAATCTTCAGACCGGTTTGGTATTTGAAGTTAATTATTTTGTGACTTTGAAATAAAACAGTGTCATTGTATATTTCCCTTCTGCTCAAATGTTTGTGGTTTTAGAATGGTTGTTTGACAATAATATTTATTGCTTTAAGAGAGTGAATAAGACTCTCAAACTCTGTTACATGTAATGCATTTGGTGAGGGTAATTAACCACCTACTGTTTTCTCTAGACTAGAGGTTTCTGTGGTTTACTTTATAGAAATAACGAGCTCTTGAGGTTTCATGTATCCTAACAGATTTCAAGTTTGATGTTTCTTTTCTGTGAGAAAGTAATTAGTTTAGTCGGAAATATAGGAGGAGTTATTTTTGAATTGGTCAGTTTCTATTAGTTGAGGGTAGACTTAGGGACAGCCTACAGGAGGGTTGAGAACCAATCGGAATTGGAGAAGTGAGATCAGCGGCATCTTACGTTTGGATTTGGGTGGAGTTTTAGATGAATCTGGAGAGTATATAAGCGGTGGATTGAGATTATGAAGGGGTGTACTCTGTCTGTCGTCACTCTCTGCTTACAAGAGTGTCTTAAGTAGTTTACCGGTCTGGATAAGACCCCGGCGGGGTGAAGTCTTCTCTCACCCCAGCCTTAGGTGACCATCGCAGGACTTAGTCGATGAAGATCTCCGCCCGTCATAGTGGTGGAGATAGGATCTTTAGCAAGTGACTGAATCTTGTAATTCAATGGATCCCGGCAGCAGAAGTTGTATTCTTTACGGCAGAGTCGAAGCCAAATGACACAGGATGTGGGAACCAAGAACTGAAGTCTATTGTAGAATAACTTCTGACGTTGCAGAACAACTTCTCATGTTGCAGAACAGACATTCAATAAGCAGTAGGAGTCTGAAGCCAGAGTCACCATCATCGTACAGAGATTTGCACGAGTTGTCGTCCACGTCAATTGACAAAGCTCCAGTGGAGGACTTCAGCCGTTCCCAATACACTAGTACAGTGGTTCCGAAGAGTTTCCAGCCGCATCAACTCCATTAGAAATTCAGTAACCCCATCCGTATTTCCTCAGTGATTGTGTCAGTGTTTATTTGTGAAAAGTATACTCTCAACCTCCAAAGCTTGACCCAGGTTGTAAGTTAAACTCCTCCATAGGTAGATATTTGATTAATTGAATTAAGTGTACGATGTATATGTAGGAATTACTATTTCTCGAACCTTTTGTCTGATCTATTACTTAATTAGAGTACACCTAATTTAAACTATGACTGTGTTTTATTTAACCTTGTTATGTTGGTACGATATTTGATTTGATGCTATTTAATGAAGTGATGGAATTAATGATTATTATTGACAAGTAACGTAAACAGTAAATTAGACAAATTGATTATTCTTTCTAGGAAGAATCGTAACCCACGTAAATAAATGCCCGCTCGGCACTAATTAATAACCACGCTACCATGTGAAAGAAAGAACTTAACTACTGGAAATATTGAATATGATTATTGGAAATAAAGAAATGCCATACGGCAAGAAATAAGAAACACCCCCCCCCCCTCAGGGACCCCGATCATACAGACCTTTAACCCGATCGCTCCCAAAATCTCATCAAACTGTTTTTGGATAATGACCAATCGTACCACCAAATTTCAGGTTGGTTGAATAGTTATTCAAAAAACAAGAGTACAATTAATTTTCGATACAGTGAAACTCTTGAGTTTATAATCAAAGCCATGCACTTCATAACTCAGGGGCACTGATAGTTTTCTATAATTGAAATCTCGGAGAAAACTATATGGTTTTTGAGGGGTACTTATAATTTTTGTATGATAGTTTTCATATCATGATGTTGGCAATTGATTTAAACATAGCCCTTTGTTATATTCAACTTTAAACACAATACAGCAGGATATACAGTATGCCATTTAGTTTTCTACTCATTATTTTCAGATATATAATTAGTTAGAATCCATTGTATATAATATGCTTTTGAGAACATTAACTCTTTTGAACAGAAACACAATTTCCCAAACCTCAAGATGCCTACCTATGTCATTACCGACTTTACAATTCGGACTAGACTCCAGCAAGTTTCAAACATGTTTCAACTCACAAAATGATAACCATTGCACTAGCATCATTGCCAGGTACTGCCATAATGACATCAAAAACCCTATCCAGAGTTTCAATTTGGCGAGGGACGCTGTGCAAAAAACAGCAATACATAATGTGAGTGTGGTGACTATTAATCGATTTTCTAGCACAGACATCATAAATTGTTTGTAGCTATTCAAGCATGGCAATTGCACATTTTATTCTTCATGACATGCTTTATCAAAAACAGTGCAATGCATATATGCAAAAAAAATGTTAATTAGATTCATTGTTTAGGGCCTACCGTATTTATAACAGATCCAGGAGTTCAAGATATGAAATCAATATCGTAGCAATATTGGGAAAATGTTGATTCAATATTGAAGCAATGTTTTAACAATATTGTGGCAATTCTGTAACAATTTTGGAGCAATGTTGTGACAACATTGGAGTAATGTTGTAGCAATATTGGTAATGTTAGAATTATATTCTTATCAACTTTTTTAGCTTTATTCATTTGTTTGTTATTGTCCTAGCTAATGAAGAAATGACCTTCAAGAAATAAAAGTCATTGTCTGAATAATTTATTATACGCCGTCATTCCAAACATAGTACTCTACATCCAATATGTTAGGCCTGGTTGGGTAAGCTCCAAATTATAGAACGGTTACACAAATTCGATCAAGTAAGACAAAAGTATGAAACAATTATTGTTTAATTTTTTAAACTTTTTAAGTTTTTCTTATGTGTTATAAAAAGTGGAACCGTTCGATAACTCGAATCTTACCCAAATAGATCTCAATTCAGTAAGAGACGTTTATATCTTTGAAAGTTACTTGGTAGCTATCATCATTTGGGCACTAAAATGAAATAATTAAACTATACAAAAGATGAATTTTTTTCGAATTGGATAGCAGCCCCCAGGGGCTCTATCTTAAAGCTGTCTGTGTGAATGGAAGAGAAGGGGGTTGCGTCCCTTAGGCCCCAAACTGTTGTAATTTGGAATATGTAATCTTATTTTTTCATTTTTACCATGAAGGGTTATGCTCTTCAACTACGAGGTCTTAGATTTTGTGTTAGGTAGACTCGTAGGCTTCATTTACTATCACCTCTTCATTTTCCTCCTCAATCAATGAGTGCAGCCACCGGTGCTTGTGTCCATTCTCGTCACATTCCTTGGTAAGTGACTGCATTCACAGAGTGGCTTTTCTGCATTCATGAGCTTTGTCAGCGACTGGTTCATTAAACCACTTTCCTTTCTGACTGCTTCTTCGAGTGTATTGTATTTAATTTCCATATGACGTCAGCGATATGGCTTTTGGTTCCAAAGCAGAAGTAAGACACCTAAATTAATTCTTTTTCTATATTTTTGGTTGAATTTGTACAATGAATATAGGGTAAGCTCTGAATTATCGGACGGTTACACGTCAAACTTACCCTAAAAACATTTTTTCCAATTAATAATTGTATCATTATTCCAATCTGCCAAGTTTTTTTATTTAGGGTTCCAAAAGCTGCCTCATTTTCACTGATGGAAAACAATTCAGAGATCAACACACCTATGAAGAACTGTTCGCAGATGTCAAAAACCTATCCACAGGTCTTGCAAAGACTTCACACGGGGCTCCCAAACTGGCTCTGGTTATTTTACCTAAAATATATCCATGGTGGACTATTAATGTAGCTGGGGCGTGGAATGGTACGTAGATCATCAGAAACATAGTCGAAAAAAAGTGAAATCTAGTTCAATGGTTCAAACAAAATCTCGATACTGAAAAAACCTAGCTAGGTTTTTGCTGATCTATTGAAGTTTTCTAGGTATGATCGTCTGCCCTGGTACTATCCAGCTTCAAGCCAAGGACATAGAATACAGACTGACAGTTTCTGGAGCAGATGCCATATTCTGTACACCCGAAATGATGGATTCCGTAGATAAAATTCAGATCAAACTTGGAAAAGAAAAATTATTGAAAGTAGCTGTTAGTGACGAACCTATTGAAGCTAGGTGAGTAGGTTTGATTTATTCTGATACATTGCAAACCTAAACATAGGTACCTATTAAATAGTTTGATAACTGTCATTTTCGTCTCAAATACAGACCCGGCTGGCATAGTTATATGGATTTGGTGAAAGAAGGTAGTGAAGCAGAAACTAAAGCAACTTTTCAAGATATGAAACCGGAAGATGTTTGTCAAATTTATTTCACATCTGGAACTACAGGAAACCCTAAGATTGTCCCTCACACTCACACAGACTATGCTAAAGGGCATATGGTTACTGCAAGGTATTTTGAATAGTTTTAAGGAAAATGTAGATATTTTTGTTTTGTTAATTGATAAATATTCATAGTAATTAATTTTCAGAACATGGTTAGACCTGAATCAAGACGACGTCCTGTGGAATGTATCCGACACTGGCTGGGCAAAGTCTGCCTGGTCTAGCCTCTACATTCCGTTTTTAACAGGTGCAACAGCATTCATTCACACGGTTAGATTTTTACCCTTTGATAACTATACTGAATTGCTTCTGTACAAAAATATTAATTCGAAAATCAATCTTCTCACAGATGGAGAAATTTGATCCTGAGACTTTATTGGAAGGTTTGGTGAAGGAATCTGTTACAGTTTTATGCGCTCCTCCTACAGTTTATAGACTTCTGATTCAAATGCCACTTGAAAAGTACTCTTTCAAAGCTCTAAGACATTGTGTGAGTGCCGGAGAACCTCTCAATCCAGAGGTTAGCAGCATTTGGAAACTCAAAACAGGTTTATCCATATTCGAAGGATATGGACAGACTGAAACGACACTGGTGTGTTGTACAACAAAAGATATGAAGCTTAAGCAAGGATCATGTGGGAAACCTACTCCAGGCTATGACGTTCGCATATTGGATGACAATTTCAAAGAAGTTGGTCCAATGACTGTTGGGGTGATATCAATTCGAAGCAATCCGAAACCATTGGGTCTCTTCAAAGGCTATTTGAATGCAAATGAGACGAATGATGTTGTATTTCAAAAGGGATTTTACCAAACTGGAGATCGTGGATTTTTCGACAATGATGGCTACCTATTTTTTGTAGCAAGAGACGATGATGTTATTAGTTCCTCTGCTTACCGTATTGGCCCATTCGAAGTTGAATCCAGTCTTCTTGAACATGAGGCTGTGGTTGAGGCTGCTGTTATTGGAGTTCCTAACGAGATTAGAGGAGAGGTAGTTATAAATCAGGGTATTTCTTTAAAAGCTACCAATCTGTAACTACTCGGTATATAGCCTTACGAAAGTAAAGATCAGTTGCAAATTTGAAAATTTATTAAATATAAATATGCAAATTTAATATGTGACTGGATAGCTCATTCTTTTTTCTGAAAACTATAATAACTTTGACCTAAAATCACACAAACAAAATGCACTGATAACAACTAATATCGTATTTCTTACATTTTCATTTAATCAATAGAACGTGAAGGCTTTCATCCACTTAACTCCGAAATATGCTAAACTAATTGAAAACAACGAAGAGGCTGAAAATGCACTGAAGAAAGAGTTACAATCGCACGTCAAATCATCAACAGCACCTTACAAATATCCAAGAGAGGTACGTAAGACCTTTATTCTTCATTAAGTAAGTAGAGGCCTTGTTACACGGTGCGAGTAAACGTGCAAGTTGGACTAGCCAGTTACTGTAGTGTAGCTACTCGCACTGAGTGACCACATCAGTCTAGTAACTGTTGTGCAGATTCAATGCTGTGAACATTCAGCTACTGGCGTGCAAGTAAAGTGGGACAGCTGCTGTCCACTGTCACGATAGTAACTCTCACCGTGAACCAAGGACATATGAATGAGGAACTTGAGTCCTACACCAATATCATAGAATTTTATGAAAAGCATAAGGTCATGTGGAACTATTTCAATTTGACTATAGTAGGTACCCTACAAACAACGGTCTGTCGATTCGATGGAAGAATCCATCGATTCGAGATCCCAGGCAATCGAAAAGAAATCGAATCTATATACGTTGTTTATAGGGTAAGCTGTTTGCGAGTACTATTCTCATAACTCTTGCTTTTATTTCGTCACGAAAACTAATTGGGTCATGCTCCAAAACTATAAGATATAATTTATTAACTTTATTTTGTTTTAATTCTCAACATATTTATTTCACGTTTATTTACCCTAAGTTTTCATTTCTGCTTCTCTGTTTCCAGATCGAGTTTGTGACCTCGTTTCCCAAAACAGTGAGCGGCAAGATTCAACGATACCTATTGAGACAACAGGATAGGGAGAAGAAGCAAAAAAATGACATGCATATATCGTCATAAATATCGACATACTACAATCGAAGCATCTATTTATATTTTTGTTCATTGCCTGATGATGATCAAAAGATTTTCTCCTAATTTTCACACGAGTTTTTTAATATTTTTCGAACCTATTATTGAGGACTGATTCCAGAATGTACACATTTTTGGTTATATCTTTTACTTTTGACATGACAATGATACTCTTATAGATTACTTTATTACTGCTTTTATATTAATTTCCTGTGAATAACTAATAAAAATGATTAATTGAATAAAACTTTTGTAATTTGGATTATTGATTGTCTTTATTCATAATTACCAAGTTTAATTTTTTTCTCCACTTGAAGTTTTACGAGGACTAAGTTTTCTGCATCCATGAGTATTTTTTACCAATTGTGTTAGGTGCCTTAGTTCATCTAGCCACTTATATTTCTGACTGCTTCTTTCAGTCCCTTGTATTTAATTTGCTTTTGGCGTCATTGATGTGGCCCTTGATTTCAAATTAGACTTTATACCTTAGGCTATAAATTATACTAAATTAATTGATAATTAAAACTTAAAATTTTTTGCAATACGTACTTGAAATTACAATATATAATAAGTTGCTATAAATTATACTCCACTGTGATCATTATAATATTGTGCCATATATATATATTAAGAGCATTGAAACAGTACCTGTACTCGAGCCTAAATAAATTTTTTATATAATGTAATGGTAATTTAAAAATAGACCGTGAATAACACCATACCTAAATGAAATAGGGAAAGTTGGAAGTACCGTGTGAGTGCGTAGTGAATATCCATTATAATTTTGTGCATTGCAGTTGAGAATTATTTAAGTATATCTTTATAGATCCAATTTAAAAAAATGAAATTATATTACTTTCTAATGCTCATCCATTGGTTTATCAACAAGAAAGAAATATTGTAACTGTTCACTGCCCCTTTCATTTATATGGGTAATAGCTTATCCAACTTTTAGTTATCAAATAATTGATGATCTGACTAAATTTGGCGCGAACGCTCGAGTAGGCTACCTAGGTAGATACTGTCTACAACTAGATAGTTTGTTCTTGTTCCTCGCCTTTTATTAGCGAGTAGATTAACTAGTTGCAGTGCTTCAAATCCTAGATACCAGAACAATGGCTAGCTCTGAGTGTCAAAGTAGCTCTAATACTACTGTATCTGATTCATGGAGAAATTGCAATAAAGAGGTAAATATTATTAGCAATTTAATTTTCTGGTTTGCTTGTTGCCAAGGATGTTTGTAAAAGTAGGAATTAATTATAACCAGGGTTCAGGATACTGAGTACCTATGTATAGTCTGTCAATGGTAGGTATTCAATATTTTAATGCAATTTCTTTCAGAATGTTTTAGACTCTCTTCTCTTGAGAGGGCTTGGGCTGCCTAGGGCCTGGGAAGATTGTAGGTAAATCTTCCTTATCTGGGCCCCAAGTCTGTCTATAGGGATAAATAGCATAGCTTAAATTGAAAAGTCCTCTGACATTGCAGGAATATTCATTTTAGAGAATTGAAAAGTCCTCCAACATATCAGAGGAATTTACCATCAAATACAATTTGGCAAAGTCGAGTCACCCCAGTCACCCAGGATTTTTTTTACAGAAATTGGATTTGGGTGCAGCAAATAACATGGGATGATGGGAACATAGGAATTAAATAGGACTTGGAAGTTGGGCTCAGGTGACAGGATTAATCCACATATATAATCAAGTAAAATAGTATGTCTCATAAACTCTCGATTTTTCTCTCCAGCTCTATCCAAAATTTAGCAAATTCTCCAAAATGATCAAATTATCGGCTCTAGGACAACTGACATGCGGACAAACTGCCATAGTGGACTACTGCCATGTGACAAACTGCCATGCAATGTATTATAATTTTATTTTGGGTGAATTGTAATTTGTAATGCAGTAAATGCACTTGTAAACCTAACATTTCTTGGGGAATTAATTTGATGTGAAGTATATTATTATTTTAACCTAAAATTTTAGTATAAAAATGCAAATGTCAATTGTATAGTAAGAAATTGTGAATGAAGAAGCATTGAAATAGATACTAAATTTCTTTCTTTGTTACAATCATTTCCTTTCACATTTTTTGCCTTAAATAATCAAATGATTTACAAAAAGATTGAAATCTATAGATATAAAACTTTTTTTCAAACATTTCAGAATACAAAGAATAGTACAAATATAGGCTTTACAGGTTAAAATTTTTAGTGAGTGTGGTTTTGCATCTTACTATTTTAAAGTTGCTTTCACACAACACTGGACATATATGAGTTAACTAAAATGTTGATTTGTAATCAACTGTATTAACAATAAATTTAATAAAACAAGTTAATGAGTATAGTGTTCTTTGTAAGATTTTTTTAACATAGAAATAAGATAAATACTACTTCATTTTCTAATCCTGAATCTAACAAAAATATTTGTCTCTACAAATAAAGAATATTAATTAACCCAATGAAAATTCTTCAATAATTAAATGCAAAATCACACCTACTAGAAATTTTAACCTGTAAAACTTGTGTTTGTACCATTCTTTGTATTTTGAAATGTTTGAAAAGAAAGTTTTGCATATATAGATTTTCCACTTCTTGTCAACCATTTGATTGTTTAAGGTGCTAAATGGGTTAAATATAATTTTTAAAAGAAATGTATTTAATATACTTCAAACTTTAAATTCTGAATCTACCGTCAATATTATTTGTTATCCTTCTTTATGCACAATTTCGGACTATACGACCAGTCTGCAGAACATGGGACATTTTTAACATTTTCTGTGCGAACAATCCTTAATTTCCTCCTAAATTTACTTGTAATTTACTGAGAACAGAAGCCAAAATAGAGGATTTCTTGGAGAACACTACCAGTTCCTGCAGTCTGGCTATACAACTAATATTATACTTCATTTTTAGGTTAAGATAATAATATACTTCACATCAAATTAATCCCATGAAAGGTTATGTTTACAAGTGCATTACAATTCACCCAGTATGAAATTATAATATATTGCATGGCAGTTGTCTGCATGGCAGGTGTCCACTATAGCAGTTGTCTGCATGGCATGATGGCAGGTGTCCACTATGGCAGTTGTCTGCATGGCAGTTGTCCACTATGGCAGTTGTCCGTACACCCAAACTATCATTAATTCTCTCCAAGATAACTTTGTAGCATAGGAGAAAAAAAAGATAAAATTCGCCATTTGTAACAATGCAATTGAAGGGCTCAAAATAACTGTCACAAACTCACCATTAAAATGGCGAGTTTGGACATGCTTTATTACTTGGCACATATCCTGTTATACTTTTCAGAATTCCAGTCAGGTAATATCTGGTAGGGCACTCAACACTCATGTGGGTCTCTCAATAATGTGTCTCTGGAGGAGTCAGGAGGACCTGATTTGACTTTGTCACTTTCAGAGATTTTTATTCAAGATACAGTTACTCAGCTGACACTTAGTCTTGGTTATTGTAATTGGGGAAAAAATCAACAATGTTGTTTCAACTTAAATTATTGAGAAAAGAGTATGCAAATAGCTAATTTGCTCAGTTCTGAAATTAATTAGCATTAGGTATAAATTTCTACCATTAAAATAATAAAAATATCATCCATCAAATTACTTATAGTCCCGAGTGGTGAGTCTCAATTGTCTTCCCCTTTTCAGGAGTTGAGAAAGCAGTTCTCTCCATCTGAGTGGAGTGTCACTCATTCCTCCACTACCGTCATTCCTCATTACGTTGAGACTGTGAAGAAAGGACTTGCTGAATGCAGACAGAAGTTGCAGTGGAAGAGCTATCCCATTGAAAGCAAGTAATTGAGCCATGTTTTAAAGTGTGGCCAAAGTCGCAAGTATATTGGTGACTTTTGAGAGGTTAAATAAATTGAAAAACATAAATAAGGATTAAATCATTCCCAAAATTGTCTCAAAAGAGATGCACATGCATCAGACATGAAGCATAATGATGTTTCCAAGTGTAAAATCTTCACTAGGAAGTCAAATTTCTCCTTTAAAGTGCCTTGAATGTGGCGACCTGGAACTGGCGACTTTCCTGCCACACTTTGAAACATGGTAATTGAGTTAGTTCCGAGTTAGCGGACAAGGAACGGTTCCACATAGAAGAAAAACATTATAGTATATAATAATAATTGTGCAGGTATCATGGATAGTGGTTAGCAATCTAAATTAAAGTTAAATTGTAATTATTAACTTTATCCTCCAAGATTTAAAATGTTGAAGCTTCCATTAACTCGTAATTGGTTGATTTTACCATTTGAAATACTTCTTACTTACACGGTGGCAAATGGAAAATTATTTTTGGTCAGTTTAAGATAATTTCAAGTCCAAATTATGATTATAAAATAATTCCTAATTAAATGTAGCTACCTACAGTTGAACATAACTGAAACTTTGAGTCTGAAAATGTAATGGTTATTTGGCTTTAACTGACACACTCTGAAATATAAAAGAGCTATCTACTTCCATTTGAGTGATTGCCTTTTGAATCTGTATCTATATTTGCTAATGAATATTATTCTCTGCTTCTAAATACTTTAAATGCTGTTGATTTCCTTATATCTTTTCACCTAACTTGATAAATCTCAATAGCAATAGCTATATACTTATTAGTATTTATTTACTTTCCAGATGATTCAAAGTCTCCATTTCTTGAGCTGGATGTATACAGTGCAAATTTTTCCAAAGGTAATGGGTGATTCAATTTATAATTTAATATGTGAAATAGATATTAGGCTGCTATATAGTATTAAGATGTAAGATTTTGTTTAATCATTATATTATCTATGTTTTATTCTCTTTAGTCCTTAAATATATCACAAATGTAGCTACATCCTTGATCAATATTGCATTAACTTTTAATATATAAATTAAGATTGACTGTCTTTTCAGTTGCATCTGACATGTTCATCTTTGTTCATGGTGGCTACTGGCAGGAGCTCAGCAAGGAGATGGTAGGTGGTATGATGGGTCCCCTCTCTGAAAGCAATACCGTCACAGTCATTCTACCGTACACTCTTGCACCTCATGGTAAATATTATATTTGAGAAACCTTACTCGAGATAAATAAGATAATTTAATTAGTTTAACTTTTCTAACATAAGGTAGCTAAGTTCAGAGTTATTGGACGGTTTGATATTATCAATCTTATAAAAAAGTATATAGGTAATGATTTTTTATTTAACTTAGTCTAATTGGTATCACTGATATGAGGGTATCATGAATAGCTACCTGTTAAAATAAAAGTTGAATAATAATATACTTTTTTCTTATCTAAAATGTGAAATGTCTGATAACTGAATTTACTCTTAATTGTTATTTAACATTAAAATGTTTTTAAATTCAGATCACTATTCATTTTTAATTCGAAAAATTATATATTGAATAGCTAAATCAAAATAATCAGTGAACGCTGAATGAACTAAATAGCTGAAGAAGATGCTTCTTCTTAGTTCTAACTGACTTACGTCTCTCTAGGAAATATTCCCGATATGATACAAGAGATTCAAAAAGGCCTACTGAAGAGTATGACTTTAGCCAAAGAGTTTGGAATTGAGAATGTCACTCTATGTGGATGGTCAGCTGGGGGTCAACTCATTCTGCAGGTATAGAAGACAAACTATGTTCATTGAGACAATTTCCTTTCTGACTGCTTCTTCAAGTCCCTTGTATTTAATTTCTGCAGATATGATATTAAGATCATCTCTATGTTCATGGAACCACTATCCTTTCTGACTGCTTCTTCAAGTTCCTTGAATTTAATTTTCTATTGACGTCAGTGATTTGTCATTTGGTTCCGAAGCAGACGTAGAATCCCTACTAAATTCCATTAAGATAACTAAAATATTTATGTAGACTGCTAATGATCATTTTTTTAATGCGTCTCTATTTAGTATAATTACTATTCAATTTATATAGATATATTCTGTTAAAGTTAAGTGTGATTTTTAATCAATTAAATCGGGTACTTTTCATATTGAAGAACTTTCTTCTATAGCAGTTGCTGCCATTATTATGAATTATATCTTTTTGTATATCTACAATTTTGAAAGTAATGTTAGCAAGATAGCCTCGTAGTCGTGTATAGTAATTATATTCACATCAATTTAAATCCATCCAGGCTCTAGCGCTGTCTCCAGTTTTTTCTCTCCTAAAAAATGTTATCATCATCAGCGGCATCTACGACTTGCGGCCATTAGTGGACACTTACGTCAATGAGCCTTTAAAACTTACGGAGTGAGTTCCCTAACTTTTAAAAGTCAAAGATCAAAATGTCTCGTGACGGGTAAACTCCGAATTATCAGATAGTTCCACATTTTCGATCATATAAAAAAACATAAAATAATAATTATATACATTCCTTTTTATCATAGGATTCAAAATGTGGAACCGTTCGATAGCTACCTCGGAACTTACCCTAGTACTTAAAATATTTGCTAATCAATTTTCCCTCTTAGATATCACTGATCGTTTAAGTTTAAGAAAATAACTGTATTTTACAATTTCTTTCCTTCCACAGTATAAAAATTGAGATATAGACTTATCATTATTTAGAGCTGACTATTAGCTTGTTCTTTACAGAGACAGTGCTTGGTGCCTCTCTCCTAGCAACCACATCAACATAGAGCAGTTGCAGAAGTATCAAAATACTGATATCAGCTTCCGGTTACTCGTGGCAGAGTACGACAGCGATCAGTTTAAACTCCAGTGCAGGAATTACCTTCAGGTAGATATTGAAATAATTATATTTAGAATAAGATATTTAAGTTAGACATTTAGAATAATATAGCTATTTGCTAATGAACTCATTATGGATCTTACAATTGAAGATGTATGCGAGTATTATGCTATTAAAAATGATCCCTGTATTTGCAATAAAAACTGAGGAATACTTGACAACCTATAATATTTTGAATATTTTTTCAGTTACTCGAGAGTTTGAGTTTCTCCCAAGAATCCCTTTCAATAGATATTGTTGAGGGCAGAGACCATTTTGACATCATATCTGCCATGGCTGATAAAGAGGCCAATATAACTCGGCTGCTGGAGAGTTACATCAAGAAAACTCGTAACTAGTTGCCTGGTTTCCTGCATCAGATAAGCAGTCTAGGACAAGTTATTGACAATTCTTTTATATCCTTTTTATGTAATTTTCTTTACTATTTTTATTCTTGCATGCCTGTTTTAGCTTTTGTTTTTCTTAAATTTAATCAAATTGTAATGCTTTTGTGCCTCTTTCCATCATTTATTTGTTCAGAATGACAATCTGACTATCATTAGCGATCACAAGTTTTTAGAGTGCCTATATGTTTTTTTTATTCAATTAAATGATTAATCACTTGAATACTATTGATCGTATCTAGGATACTACTGATCATATCTAGGAAACTACTGATCATATCTAGGATACTACTGATCATATTTAGGATACTACTGATCATATCTAGGATACTACTGATCATATCTAGGATACTACTGATCATATCTAGGATACTACTGATCATATCTAGGATACTACTGATCATATCTAGGATACTACTGATCATATCTAGGATACTACTGATCATATCTAGGATACTACTGATCATATCTAGGATACTATTGATCATATCTAGGATACTATTGATTATATCTAGGATACTACTGATCATATCTAGGATACTATTGATCATATCTAGGATACTACTGATCATATCTAGGATACTACTGATCATATCTAGGATACAATGGATCCTATATCTCTTCCATTTAGTTATCATTAGAGTTTATTTCAATTAGAAAATAGGCTTAAATTCGTCTCTGTTTATTCAGCTTGCAAACATAAAGCAAGTGAAATTAACAAAGTTTTATAAGTCTATGGATTGACTCGCACTATTTTATTTTATATTATGTTTGCTAACTACACTAAATTACTAATATACACGAGACTGAAGTGAACCCTGGTTACTTAGTGTATCGATATTTTAACTATTCTGTTTACATTTTTAACTCATAATAATGAGGAAGACCGATCTCAACACATTCCATATTTCAAGTCACTTAATCATTTGCTCAATTAATGTTAATTATCTATTTTATTAGGTTAAAAAAAGTAATATTGTGTTTAATTTCCTATGTGCATGCTCAATACAGTTATCTAGTGTGATGTTTAATATAGTTCTGAGTCTTTTAAAATATTTGTAATTTTGCCTTGGTTGATTCTCAGAAGCAATTCATTCTAACGTAATTTCCCAGTTATACCAGATTCCCATTTTCGATAATTTAGGAATGTTTAATTTAACATTTTAACTGTTTATTGTAATTGGTATGATACCTGCAGGTATCAGGGATACTAATTAAAATAATGAGATATCTAAATTTATATTTTTTTCCTAACTGATCGGAAACGTGGAGCTGGTCAATAACTCGGAACTTTCTAAGTATCTTATCTTGGTTGTTTGTAAAACCTTTGTCGTAGTTTTTGCTCAACACCTCAACCGATAGTGTAGCTATTATTGTTTGAATTATGTTTATATATTAAGTTCTTCACTAACTACCAAGTGTGTTTATCCTCCGAGTGTAACTTTGAGTAATTGATCATTAGATAGTGTATTCAATTATTATTTTGTAAAGAAATTTATAGTTTATTTATGCATGTATTAGGTTTTTATTTCTTTGAATTGTTTTATTACTTTTATTTTTGTTTTGATTATAAACATGATCTTCATTGATATTTTTTTTCCTTCTATCTTTTTAAATGTAATTTTTGTGTGAAAAAACATGATGGAAAATTGAGTAAACCTTCCATTTTCATCATAGTCTTCAGTCACTGAGTAGCTTTACTGCATACATGAGCACTTCCACGGAATGTTTGCTACTTTAAATTCTCTTATTTTTTTGGCAACAAATATCCAATTTATTTATTTTGATAAAGACACGCAGAATATTTTATTAAATTTACTTCTTATTCATTCCCACATAATTATTAGACAGTTTCACCTAATCCATTTTCTCCTTCTTCTCCATCTTTATTTTCAGTGCTGCTGTCTCCAACAATCTCTCATCTCTCCACTTCCTCCTCTCCTGAATGGTAGAAATAAAATAATTAGCTAGTCCTAGAATTTAGGTTCAGTAAAAAAAAGAAAAATTCAAAAACGTTGATAAGCTTAAGAGTGATGAAAATTCCATTTATTTTCCAACATGGGAGGCATTTTTCCAATTTTTGTCTTTATGAAAGTAGCGAATTATCGGGTCAGTGTCACATCTTTGGTTTTATAAGAATTACGATTCGTAACGATTATAATATTGTTTTTTCTTATATGACCGAAGATGTGAAACTAACATATAATTCGTAATTTACCCTAGCTAATATCTGTAATTGCCTACCTCCAATTTCTCAGTGGGAACCATTTCCTCCATCTGTGCCCTGAGTTTGGTGGTTCCCTCCATAGTCCAATTGGTCTCAGACTTGAGAGTAGCGGCGACTCGAGTCATGGTAGAGCCGTATCTTTCGACGTAACTTCCCCAGCCTGGGGTTAGGAAATATCGAATGTTCAGAGGACCATGTGATTAAGTGACGAGTGAATATTTAAAAACATTGCATGGAGCCGTAGACTTCAATTCAACTGTCTCATTACCAAAAAGAAAGTTATTTATGTTCAAACAACGCGACTCTCAGGATGACAGCAATGCCCATAGCGACTTCTAACACGCACTCACACGGGAAGTTTTAAATACAGTAGATAATACCCAAGATGATGAGCTGATTGAACAGTACCAGTCTGCAGATACCATTACACTGGTAACTAGAAATCAGCGATACATAAAAGAATGGCCGATATAACTAGTATCAGTACCATTCTAGATTCAATATCTCTATTCACCTTCTGCATTGAGGTGAGCTGTCTCCAAAGGTCCCATCCACAAGTATCTATAAGCCAGTCCGTACTTCATGATAACGTCAACGTCTTCTGCGGACAGGATGTCGTCATTGACCAAATGGTAGCACTCCCGCAAAATGGTGTACCTGCGAAAAAGTTTCCAATGAGGGTTCTCAGAGTGTATTTCTTAACTTTTCAAATATTCATTACACTCTTCAAAAGATGGAAACAATAAAGAACAAATTTGCAGTAATCTAATTGATAAGTTACTAACTGTATTCTGTTGAGGCCAAAACCATCATGTTCTTTCTTGAAGACTGCTGGCTTTTGACCAATTTCAACCATCAGTTTCCTGGTGACTTGCACCACTTCTGAAGAGGTCCATGGTGCAGGAACCAGTTCCACAAAAGGTACCAGGTACGGTGGGTTCACCTATGAAGAGAGATAACTGGTAATGGTTCCAAAAAGCTTTCGCTAATTTGCTACTTCATACCTGTTCCAAAAAGCTCATGAATGCTCAAACAAAGTTTAATAAAAACAACATCAAAATAATGTTAGCTTTCCAAATTTCAACTTAATTGGAAAATAGTATCACTCTCAATCCTTTAAGTATTTATACTAATTTTTGCAAAGTAATATTTTAGTATGTTTCTTACTGGATGAGAGACGATGCAGTTGCTCCTGTTGGCTAAATCTTTAGTGAATTTCGACGGCACGATACAAGAAGTGGAACTGGAAAGAATCGTCCTGGAGTCTATGATTGAATCCAACTGCTTGTAGATCTGAAAAAGAATATTTTTCAGACTCATGAACAATTTTGAACCCGAGATTCTAAGTTCAAATAATAAAAAAACAACAATTGCATTTCTCACGTCATATTTTGAAAGCCTATCATATATCTGCATTTTAGAGTAAGTAGCTGCTTACTTTTATCTTCAAGTCCAAATCTTCTGGTACACATTCTTGAACGAAGAAAGCATCCTTTACACACTCTTCTATGGATGAAACACCTGAATTGAAAAGAGAAATTTATATTTAACTTTAAATTCATTTCATAGTTGTACTTAGTGAATATGAGCTGAAAAGAACTATAATATAACTCCTACATAGTGAATGAATTGGGAAGTAGCCTGAACAGTGAACAGATTTTCTTTAGTCTGTGATGAATTGCCATCAGTCATAGAAAACTAAAGGCCATTTAATGGCAGACTAAAGAAAATCTCTTCACTATTCAGGCCACATCCTAACTCATTCACTATAGAGGAGTTCTACTGTAATTAATTTAAGATATTTTTTCTCGCCTTTGATTCTTGAATGTTGCACTTCAGCCGAATCGGTTCCCTTCAAAATCCCAGCAGTTTCGAAATTTTTCAGCTGCTTGAAGATATCGTCAATAGCTACTGAAACCTGATGGAAATATGGAAGTGTTATTAATTGGGTTGTGACTATATGCGTTAAAATCCATAGGCCCTGAAAATAGTATAGACGGATTGAATTAAAGAATATTCAATCGTTCTAAACCAGCGGTAGTTATATAGTATTCGATACCATTTCGTTTCGTCTATTATATTCTTAAGAAATGCATATTGTCACAACCCTAGTTATTAATATTTGACTTGTATGTATGATGAACAAATAGCTTATTGATTTAAGGTAAGTTACGAATTATCGGTCTTAGGTATAAGAAAAAACGATATGAAGATTATTATTTAATTTTTATGTAGTTTTTCATATATGACCGATGATGTGAAACTCGTAATTTACCTTGCGTTTAAAAAGGTTGAATTACCTGTTTTGGCACCACGTCGAAAAGAGAGATATTGTAACCAACACTCGTGAACAGCATTGCCCAGCTCCTTCCAATGAGACCACTGATAAGAAAGATAACTGTTATCAATGCTGTTATGAAATATATTGATACAAACCGAATGTATGAAACGTACCTGCCAATGATGCCTATTTTCTTGTTAGAGTTACTCATGTTGATAATAGGTTCGTAAAGACCCTAATGTAAATATCTAGGATAGGAATTTCTCTATAAAAGAAAATTATTTTAAGAATCTGGTACTATTTTTACAAAAATGTTATGTACCTAATTACTGATATTATTAATATAAATGATAGTATCAAAGCCTCTGACTGTTATCTATTAACACTGTCGTGCATCAGTATTTCATATAGGTAGGGTGAAGTAAGCAAATACCGGCAATCTTTAAGAACCGGTATTCAAATACCTATTTATTATTTCTCTATAACATTCTTATTAACCTTATGTTCCTTTTATGATGAAACCTGCAATTTATCTTTGAAATTAATTAATTCATTTAATTATGTAAAAATAAATAAGCTTCACAACTTGTGGCTATTTCAAATTTTGCCTCAAAATAAGTAGGTAGGTACAATGGAAGACAGCAACAAAGTAATTAAACTTAAATTTCAGTATATGGCAAGGCATTCAATTGAATATTTATCCCATATTATTTTAGAAAGAACCTAATTATAATAACACTTCTCTAGTCAATCGTTATGCATTTATTAACTTTGAAGAGAGTGTTGGAGAGCTACTCACTCCACTCCTCATGACATCTAGATTGCAACTAAAAAATAAATAAGATTTTGCTTATTGATAATAATATTGCAAACGTTCCTTAGTTTTATTTTATATTTTAATGCAGTCATTGGTTATATTACTTTATTGTTTTAACACATTTTTTCCTTATAAGGCAGAAAAGATGTTATTTCATCTTGCAATAGTAACTTTGGTAAATTTAGTCAGTATTCGGACTCCTTCTTTTGATCGTGGCTTATGCTTCGATTGCTCACAATCGGTGGAATTTCTTTGAATGAAATTGTATTTATTCTTCATTGTTATGAATTATTTTTTATCTATTTTTGTCTGAATTTTTATTTCAAAACTTAAAAAACAAGAATATCAACTGTGTTATTCATTTTTGTTCACTAGAACCATGTGTTTATTTCAATAATTAATGCGGTTATTAATACACTTAATTATTCGAATAAATTTATTAGCACAATCCCATACATATATATAGTCCTCTATCACAAATTTCGATTAAGGTAAGTTTCGACCTATTGAACGGTTCTACATTTTCGATCGTACAAAAAGTTTAACTTAATTGTAGAATTATTATTTTAATTCATATCCATTATAGTGATTATACTTGCATGAGAATTACAATAACGTTTTTTATTAATTTTTTTTTATATGATCAAAGAAGTAGAACTGTTCGGTAACTCGAAACTTACCCGAATCCTTTATCTCCAATTTTATTCTCCATCTACTCCGTTTTCTCCATTATCATCTACTCATTTTTCTCTTTCTTCTCCATCTTCATCACCAGTGCGGCCGTCTCCAACAATCTCTCGTCTCTCCATTTCCTCCTCTCCTGTAAGAAGAAGTAACATATTAGTTACGACATGTACCATATATGGTTTGCAATGCATGATGCACTTTGGGTGCAGGACATAAACCCTTAAGCCTACCTCCCACTTAAGCCCCCCCCCCCCCTCCCCACGACATGAGCCCCACTTTTTTTCTTAATTCAAACATATTACATAATATATATTACTATGGTTGTGACAATATGCGTTTAAAATCGTAGATCTTATGAATATCATAGACGAAACGAAATACAATGGTATCGAATACTTTATACCGCTGGTATAGAACGATTCAATACTGTTTATATCTCTCCGTTTATAATATTCTCAGTATCTATGATTTTAAACGCATATTGTCACAACCTTATATATTGCTACCTCTATTTTTATTTATTTCAACATATTACCGATTAAGCTAATTCCTTTATTTACTTTATATAAAAAAAAAATGGTTGGGGAATTAAGTTATCCAAATATTGTCGACGGTTTTTCCTAAAGGGAATATTAATAAAGGGGTTATTAAGCAATCATGAATCGTCCAGTACAGCAAACTAGCTGATACAAAAAATACATAACGACCATTTATGTTGAAGGGTTTGACCCCCGTACCCTTTACAGTAGAAACAGGAAAGATAGGTACAGTATCGCCACATTATGAATATTTAATTATCACCTCATTTAAACTTAAAACTTTTTTATAATTATTTAACAATAAATCAGTTTTAACTGTTCATCGGTTAGTTAATTTCATACTTGGTGAATCAAGTAACTAATTATGTAGATATCACCACAGGAACGTTGCAGGGTTAATCATTTCCCACCTTATTCATAGAATTGAGACGAAACTATCATTATTGCATCTTTTATGATGATAAGAAAATATATGATATATCTTTTAAGAAAAATAGAAATCATTCTGCGTACTTCAGTTAAATATTCTGACAATTTTAATTGCTTTCGAACAAGTTTACTCGTTTTCGGACAACCCCATAAGTTCTCAATGACGCTCAAAAGTGTTCTAATATTTCCTTAGTTGTAACAGATCACACAGAACTCGTCAAAAACTGTGGTTAACCATATATCTGTAATTGCCTACCTCCAATTTCTCAGTGGGAACCATTTCCTCCATCTGTGCCCTGAGTTTGGTGGTTCCCTCCATAGTCCAATTGGTCTCAGACTTGAGAGTAGCGGCGACTCGAGTCATGGTAGAGCCGTACCTTTCGACGTAACTTCCCCAGCCTGGGGTCAGGAAATATCAAATTTTCAGTGAAGCACGTGAAGTGTAAAGTATTATTAATTCAGTTTTAAAATTTTCTAGCATCTCTTATTCTTTCATTTCCCATTGCTAGTCTAAAATCGTTGCGGCTTTCAGCCTATTGCAGACATGATTAATTAATTTACAAGGGTTTTAACGGCAAGTAAGCAATCCATAATCTAAATTTAAACATTTCGGGTAGCTACCAATCGACGCCACTCTCCTTCCTCTTCATTCAACACAGGTGGTTTCAAGATAGAACCCCTAAATGCTACTAAACAATTCTCAAAACTTCAGGTCACGTATGTGTTTTAACTTCGAATGGTGAGCTGATTGAATAGTTCAAAAATGATTAGATATCTATACAGTCACCTTCGGCATTGAGGTGAGCTGTCTCCAAAGGTCCCATCCACAAGTATCTGTAAGCCAGTCCGTACTTCATGATAACGTCAACGTCTTCTGCTGCCATAATGTCGTCATTGACCAAATGGTAGCACTCCCGCAAAATGGCGTACCTGTAAAACATAGTTTAAAAAAATACTAAATGATGTTCATTGAAACAAAATGTTTTCAAGCAAATACTAACTGTATTCTGTTTGATCCAAATCCATCGAATTCCTTTTTGAAAACTGCTGGCTTTTGACCAATAGCTATCATCAGTTTCCTGGTCACTTGCACCACTTCTGAGGATGTCCATGGAGCAGGAACCACTTCCGTAAATGGTACCAGGTAAGGTGGGTTCGTCTAAAATAGAATTACATAATCAATTAATTATAAGTTTTCAACTTTATTCTTCAGATTTTAATTCCAGTCTTCAGTCAATATCTGATTGAACTAATGTTCTCGCCAGCATTTCTGTTTGAAAATCTTACTGGATGAGAGACGATGCAGTTGCTCCTGTTGGCTAAATCTTCGGTGAATTTCGACGGCACGATACAAGAAGTGGAACTGGAAAGAATCGTCCTGGAGTCTACGATTGAATCCAACTGCTTGAAAACCTAGAAACAAATTTTTACTTTGGACGATAAAATAATCAAAGGATAATATAAACGACAGAGTATCAAGAGATAACCTATTTCAAATATGAAGTATTCAATTCCTTTCATCGGTATTCGAAACCCAGACCAAATGCCGATTCTTACTTTTATCTTCAAGCCCAAATCTTCTGGTACACATTCTTGAATGAAGAACGCATCCTTCACACACTCTTCTAAAGATGTAACACCTGAATTGAACGGAAATGAAACTTAACCCCTGATAATTGAGGTTCGTTCACACTTACTCTAAAATAACTGACAATTGGAGCATAAATTTCTCTTTCCTTTAGATTTGTCCTAAATCGTATGCGATTTTTTTCTTTTCAACTTGAGCAAGTATGGATATCATTCATGGTACCATTAATTTTCTTTCCTTTACATGTAGCCTAGCTATCTTACAAAATATTAAACTTGGAATTGCAATAAACTAATTACAATCAAATTTTACGATAGGTTAATATTTCAATATGACGGTTCCTCATTTTCAATCACATTTGAAATAAAGTATATAATAATTATAATTTAACTCGTTATCTGAAATACCTGCATATCGTCGATATCAGTTGAAATAAAATTTAACCATCATTAAGTTTTTATATTTTTCTTAGAATTTAGATGAACGAAAATAAGGAACATATAGATAACACTAAGCTTATAGTCTTACGAGTCTAGACTATTGAATTTTTTCCCGGTAGTTCTTATCAATCAATTGAAGCCGTAACTCAATTATCGTCCCATTACGTATTTTCTGTCCCGTTACTAAATTATCGTCCCATTATGTTACCTTTAATTCTTGAGAACTGAACCTCAGCAGAATCTGTTCCTTTGAGAATACCGACAGACTCGAAATATTTCAGCTGTTTCAGAATGTCTTCCAATGCAGTTGAGACCTAATGAATTTTTAATGTTTATTATTAATTTTCAATATTGATGTTAGAGCTTTATATTATAATTTTACTTAATATGATAGAGGATGTCGATGTACTATGACACCCACAGTAACTGAAAGTGGAGGTAATTAGTGTAGTTCATGACACAATCTGACTTTTTGAAAATTCTGATTTTGGCCTATGTTGATGTTAAAACGCACTTTCCGAGTACTAAGAGTGTCCGAATACATTAATTTACATTGATATAAAGTTTCTTGACTCTTTCTAGCTAGCTTCTCCTGTCTCTTTAAATCCGATTTCCCTTTGACTAGTTATGCAGGTTTTCTTTTTAACTAGTTTCTTCAGAGTGCATGGTAACTGCATAGTTGAATTACCTGTTTTTGCACCACGTCGAAAAGAGAGATATTGTAACCAACACTCGTGAACAGCATTGCCCAGCTCCTTCCAATGAGACCACTGATAAGAAAGATAACACCGTTATCATGTGTAATCAATTAATAATATACGCGATTCTAACTAACTGTAGGAAACTTACCTCCCAACGATACCTATCTTCTTGCTTGAGTTACTCATGTTTACAATATACCTACAGAACTGCCTGCTTCAATGATAATAATTTAGAATGATACCTATAAAAAGTGTGGATAAATTACAGGTTTATATCATAAATTTAAGATTGTGTAAAATGCAGAAGACATCTTTAGCTGTCAATTTGCAAAAACCGGTACTCTGTTGCATTTTGTTTGTTCATAACTTTCAAAATTTAACTCATGGGAATTAATATGGACTGTACTTGGACTGTGTTATCCTCTCATATCCTATATTGGTTAATTAAAGCTGTATACATGATAAATGTATACAGCTATCAAAATGTTATCTAATCACTAGTGCTGTGACAAGATGCTCTTAAAATCGTAGATCCCGAAAATATTATAGACGTAGTGAATTAAACACTATTGAAACGTTCTAAACCAGCGGTATATAGTATTCGATACCATTTCATTCATGATATTCTTGGGATCTATGAATTTAAGAGCATATTGTCCCGGCCCTGCTAATCACATTAATTCACTTCAAAAGCGAGTATGTGTGAGCTACAACAACCTCTTCTCATCTCGTCTCGATTGCAACTAGCCATGGCAACTAGCGTGTTAAAACTGCATTCATTGGGAGACGCAATTTTCGGAGAAAGTAAATATAGCGGATCAGGTTCCGTTAACATTAGATAGACTACATATTTCACTCATATTAATAATTATACGTTAGGGTAAGTTCCGAGTGATTGGACTCTTCCACATTTTCGACCATATTAGATTATCAGTAAATAAAGCAAATTGTACTCAATGTTTATACCATTAGTTTTAATTGGGATTACACTTTCTCTGTTCAATAACATATGATTTGATCCAATGGAAGGACCACAAAAATATATAACCATATTCATAATTTAATTCCTTACCAATTCATTGCCAAGAACACCTGTAACTAATTAGTACTGAACACTCTAAGCCTTTGATGGGTAACTGTAGAAGAAATATATTATATACTTAGATAAATTTGTTGTCATTCTTCTTCTTAGATTTTAAAATAATGAAGTGAAGAAAAATTAGAAAAATAAATTGTAATGCGACATTTTTTCTTATATGATTGAAGATGTGGAACTGACCGATAATTCGAACGTACACTAGAGATTATATTGAGAATGATCCATTTCACGGAATTTTAATATATCATGTTGTAAATAATTGTTCCGAATTATCGAATAATTCCACATTTTCGATCATATAAAATACTATATAGAAGTTAAATCTCTATAATATAATATGCTAGATCCAAAGATATTATACTACAACAAGATACACTACACTCAAGAATTTCTGTTTCAAAAAGCGCCCTCTGCATTTGAAGCGGGTACTAAAGCAACAACAGAATTTGGTGCTTATCAAACCATTGAAAAGTTTTCAGTGTTCAGGCGAAGTTATGCAGGTAAAGGTCATGCTGGTTCAACAAAAATTTATTCTGAAATTTATTCATTTTTTATAAATATTGAAAGCTATTCAATTTTTTACGCAAATAAAGTTTTAATTGACTCGTCTGATGTACCTAGCTCTACGGTACCTACCTACCATAAAAGTGACTACCTATTTTCCTTTCATGTTTTAATTGCACATCAAAGTTAACATAGGAAATTTAGAATTAATTCAATAATCATACCAGCCGCATATGAATGACCTCAATAAATATTTAATTATTTACAACTAGCCAACAAGGTACTGACAGAAGTGCGAAAACTAAAACTTTACAATGTTTTGATCAACAACAAATGTTGTTGTTGCTTTAGTACCCGCTTTCAAATGCAGAGGGCGCTTTTTGAAACAGAAATTCTTGAGAGTAGTGTATCTTGTTGTAGTATAATATCTTTGCTAGATCTGTGTGTTACTTGGAGGAAAGCTTTTTATTAGAAATGAAATCAAGTTAAAGCAAAACCAGTAATCACTCATATGAAGAGTGATACAATCTTTTTCAAACTTTCAACTTAATATCGCAACAAAAATTCAAAATACGTCACATATGATGTAGAATTAGGTTTCCTAACGATAAATTTATGTGTTATTTCTTTTCTCGTTTATTTAACGCTTGCCTGCAGTATCATCCATGTACACTAGTTTAGTTTGGTCTTCAGGGCAAGGTTCCTCCAGTCTTTCATATCTTTTTCTTGCTGTTGGAGCAATATTACTCACAAACGGTTAGACCTAGAGGTCTAACGGGTTTTCGAATTATTAGCACTTGATTTATAATGGGATACATAGCAATTAATTCGTCATACTTTCCAGGATATTTTCAGAGACTATCCAACAGAATGGGCTGAAATTTTCTGGAAACCTCCGGCCTATGGTCCTACAGAACGCTATTGATTTTTTTTACGAAATTCGAACGGGTTTTTGAATTATTCGAATTTTAAGTTTTAATTGAATAGATAGGGATTTAATTCAAATCGCTAAATACATGGTAACATACGAAATAAATAAAAGAAAATTTACAATAATCGAATCGAAAAAATATCTACAATATGTAAAAATGGCCTTCAAAAATCACTGCGTTAACTGTTTTTCGAAATTTGAAGTTCTTTTTTGAGATATAGCAAAAATTAGAAAATATAAAATAAAATTCTACGCTGGTTATCAATTTTTGTCACGAAAATATATGACAAATTTTGCACGATTATAAATGTAATAACTATATAATGTTAATATTGATATTGACGGATGGGATATGAATAAATATTCGAAATAAACTATATTTAAAATATATTTAATAAAATAATAACGAATTTTACATTATTATATTAATTAATTGAAATAAATGGAATGTATCAGCTGCTACCTATATATGACGATTTTATTTCTTCCATTTCAAGCATTGAACTGATTGATGTAGCTAATTGTTTTGATTTTTCGTAATGTGATTAGCAAATATAAAAGATACAAACAGGTATACGAGATACCAAATATATATAGTATTTTATTTCCTTAAATAATAATTTACCATTTACATATGCAAAGCCTTAATATGGAAATACCTCAAGAAAATATCGTTATATAAACTACATCCTACCAAACTTATATGAAAATAAAGTAAAAATAAGCAATTAATATATGTTTTTTTATGCATTGTGACAATATTATCTCGTCTATGTTCTCTGTTTTGTATCACAGTTACTTAAAAAGAAAAATTATCTTTAATTATTAAAATAAAAATACTAATACAATTATCAGATCACATTAACCTCACAAATCACATACCAAACTAGCACCCATTATTTGGCCCATACTGCACCATCCTGCATCTCGTTCTTTACTTTGATGGATGCAAGACGGCGCTCCACCACATAGAACAAATGCAGTTCTAGAATTTCTCATTGAAAAGGTTAGAGGTCGATTCATTAGCTGAAAAACGGAAAATTCCTGGCCAGCACACAATCAATATCTCAACCCTTTGGATTTTCACTTCTTGGCTGCTGCACAAACTCGAGTTTATATATGAAAAAGAATATTCCATTGTGTCTCTTATACAAAGTGTTTAAAGTTTCGCTGAAAGGTATAACCCGGAGTCCCCTAAGAAATTTGAAAGAATGTTTCGAAGTTTGCTTCGTTCTGTCTTCAGGCTGGAGGAGATCATTTTCAACAACTTCTGTAGGGCCACAGGAGATGTGGTTCATATGACATAGCCATATGTATAGGACAATAAATGTTTAATAATAATACTTTCTTTTCCATCAACGTGGTGTATCTATGATAACAATTGATGCATTAGAAGTGCTTCTAATTCGCAATTTAAAAATGTCGTTTCTGATGGAACACAGTGTGTCAGTGGATGTATTGTATAGTCCATAAGCTGTATATCAAGTCTAATAGACTGATAGTTATTAAATTAATCACAATATTCAATCATTGGCTGCAGCAAAAATAATCAAAACCATACTGCTACACTGTGTTTCATCAGATAACGTAATTTTTTAATTGCGAATTAGAAGCACTTAAAAATTAATCAAATACCATTATAGATGCATCACTTTGTAGGAAAAGATAGGATTTTTTATTATTATTCAACATTTATTGACTTATATCATAAGTGGCACATCTCCTGAGGTCCTACAAAAGTTGTTGAAAATAACCCCCTCAGATGTGAAGACAGAACGATGCACGCTTCAGAACATTCTTGCATGCTTTCTTGATAGTCTTATTGTTGTATTTTTGAGCGGAGATTGGAGTACATTGTATAGGAGACTCATTGAGATCTGTTTTTTATATATCTAAACTTATAAACTCGAGCTTGTGCAGCAGCCCATATGCGAAAGTCCAAAGAGTTGAGATCTGGACTGTGTGCTGACCAGGAATTTTATTTCAGTACTTCTGCTAATCACTCGACCTCGAAACTTTTCCTTAAATTCTTGAACTGCATTTGTGCAATGAAGTCTTGCATCCACCAAAGTGAAGAAGTTGCAGGCTGGGCCAAATAATGTGCTGGAGCAAGTTTTGAAAACCATTAACTTTAACTGGTAAAAAGTTGTCATATTTAGCATCAGACCTATCATTTGTTTTCCAGATTTTTCGAGGATTTTCATTCGTATTTTTTCGATGTGTTTTTGATGGAGGTAAATTAACTTCTCGTCTGTCCAAACGATTCAATTGACAATGTTGGATGGTTGCTGCAAAATCCACTCACGAAACCGCTATTTATGTGGTTTTCGTTAATGGTCGAACTGAAGTTCAATGATAAAAACGGAAACTAAATGAATGTATGACGATCCTCCACCACGTGGTTTTGGTTTGGATGAAATCTGCTGAAAAGCTTTTCTGAGAGAAAAACTAGTGGTTTCTTCAAAGAAACTCTTCACCTCCTGAATCGCAGTTTGTCTTTTTTGGTTTGTTTTCATTTGCTTTTCTTGTGAATAGAACCAGTTTCATTGAATAGACCACGAACTCTTGTGAACTTTTTCAAGTGCTAAGATTTAGCCACCCTTCCATTTATCTTGTGAAAGCATATGAATTTTCGGCGTACTGGTGAAGAAGAAGGTGTTTTGGCAAACTACAGAGAACAGGACGATGCATTTCTTCTCAAATTCAAAAACATTTTTAAATCGAAGAACAATGCTTATATTAATAGGGTGATAGAAATCCACTCTCGATGGACAAAATGGCTTATACATAATACGACTTGAAGCAATTTAATTTCTCACATTTCGCAATTTAAAAATGACGATTTTGATAGAATACAGTGTTCAAGCATGTCAAAAGCAATTAAAAATAATAAAATAATTGATAATTCTTCAATTTTGTGGATTAATTCATATATTTTTATAAATCCGTAGATTTTTTTTTTTAATTTCAGAACTCAAGGGGGGGGGGCATCTGCCCCCCCCCCCTGCTTGTATACGCGCCTGGTTTATACCATTAGTTTTAATTGGGATAACATTTTCTCTGTTCAATAACATATGATTTGATCGAATAGAGGACCACAAAAATTTATGGAGTTATTAATAAAACAGTTGATAACCACCATACCAATTCATTGCAAAGAACACCTGTAACTAATTAGTACTGAACACTCTAAGCCTTTAATGGGTAACTGTAGAAGAAATATATTATAGTATGAGGTAGTATAGCATTTAAACATTATAGTATTGATTATAGCATATTATTTTCGTTTTTTATCCTTTTATTTAAATACCAATGCTACCATAATATAGGAGATAGATGTTTGTGAGGAAATGTTAATTATAATTTTAATTAGTTATTTTATAAATAAATCTGATTTCTCTCAAATTTTTCGAATTCTCACTTAGTTAAATTTTGAGATAATACTTGTTTAATTAAAAGAAAACTAATTTTATATTTTAAATAAATTAAAATAAATTATCAAATGTGTTACAGATATTTTAGTTCCGAATAAAGTGATTTAGAGAAGATCCTATAAACATTAAAGCAAGAAATACGGTAAATAAATATATATAAACAAATCACTTCTACAACAACTTCTACCAAAGAAAGTAGAAATTAGCAAGTCGGAAGTAAAACGGATATTGTAGACTTTTGATTGTTTTAATTGTCTGTAAAATAAAACTAAACGGAAAATGCTATCAAATATCATAGGGGTTTGCTTATTGATTTAAATGAAAAAAATCCTTTAAAAAAATCGTAATAAAAGGAATAAAGAGAATAGAAATCATTTACTATTCATACATCACACTGTACAAGAGAATGATAATTATAAAGTACAGTCACCAGCTAAAGTACAGTCACCAGCTAAAGTACAGTCACCAGCTAAAGTACAGTCACCAGAAAAAGAATAGTCACTAGCTAAAGTACAGTCACCAGCAAAAATACAGTCATCAGCACAAGTACAGTCACTAAAAGTAAAGTCACCAGCAAAAGTACAGTCACCAGATAAAGTACAGTCACCAGCAAAAGTACAGTCACCAGCTAAAGTACAGTCACCAGCTAAAGTACAGTCACCAGCTAAAGTACAGTCACCAGCTAAAGTACAGTCACCAGCTAAAGTACAGTCACCAGCTAAAGTACAGTCACCAGCAAAAGTACAGTCACCAGCAAAAGTACAGTCACCAGCTAAAGTACAGTCACCAGCTAAAGTACAGTCACCAGCAAAAGTACAGTCACCAGCTAAAGTACAGTCACCAGCTAAAGTACAGTCACCAGCTAAAGTACAGTCACCAGCTAAAGTACAGTCACCAGCTAAAGTACAGTCACCAGCTAAAGTACAGTCACCAGCAAAAGTACAGTCACCAGCTAAAGTACAGTCACCAGCTAAAGTACAGTCACCAGCTAAAGTACAGTCACCAGCAAAAGTACAGTCACCAGCTAAAGTACAGTCACCAGCTAAAGTACAGTCACCAGCTTGTATAGATTCTATATGCGACCCCTATATATATTTGTACATTTATATATTTAGGAATGAGGAATAATATATTCAGGAATATAAGGAACAATTTACATAGGACTTTTGTAACATTTTGGTTATTTGGTTTATGAAAGGATTTATCTGTTAGCTTGGGTGACGAAACAAGGGAACCTTATATATTTCACGAATACTGTTTAGGTACGGAATAGTTCCTTAGATTAAGGCAGCTAGATTTATTACAGAGGGTGACAGCTAACATAACTTGGGAAACAGTTAATGCTTAGGTTGATAGATTATGAAATAGTTTACCAAAGAACTTCATAACGGTTTCTGGGCGGAGATACGAAATATTGTTTATTGTTAGGCTGAATTAGGATTGGATAGTTTGGGAAAAGAGCACACCCCCGGTTTTAACGAAGTCCAATGAAATTGGAGAATTGAGAAAAAGGGTGGGTTAGTTTAAGAAAGGAGGTGGAGATTTAGAAGGAGTGAGGGGAATAGAAGTTAGAGAGGAAGTTAGTTCCCGACTAGAGACCAGCGAGAAAGCTTCCCTCATTCCTTGACCATAGTGTCCTAATAGTTATTGGTGATGAGATTAACTAAATCTGAAGAGATGTCCTGCCCTGTTACCTGATCGAAGCTTCTGTCCATTACCTCAATATGTATAAGTATCTTGGGTTCTAGCCTCTCATTAATTATTGGTTGGATTAGAAAAATGTCCAGTCCAGATGTTGAATTGTATAATGTACTTCATGAGTATTTTGAGTAACCTTTCTGTGTAATGTCATGCATGAATTTTATCAATAGTGGATTGAGTTAATTAGAATGAGTTGTTTCATTGTCCTCGTAGTTCCAGGAATCCCTTGCAATCATGAGAATTAATACTTATTTTCGAATAAGACGAAACCCATGCTAGAATGGAGTTCGGCTACTTTGATGAGATAAAAATTAATAAGCTACCGTAAATGGGAAAGATAAGATGGAAAGAATCAAATAAAGATGAATTAACGTATTTAAATAAAGAGTAAAATTATTAGACCCCCGATCATTCATTGGTGGCAGCTAGGTGTGGTATATTAAATTCCTTTTATTGATTGTAAAGAAGGTTGATCATTGAATTGCAAATTCCTGAAATTACGAGTTGAAAACATAATGTAATGCATCAACAATTTTTGTTTTTAATTATTACTCCAAGGAGCAGGAAATCTATAATCACTTTAACTGGATAATTGATTTTTTTGATGAGGATGATTGTTCAAATGAATTGACTGCAATAATTAACATGACACCCTATGTCTATAGAGGAGAGTCAAAGCGAGTCACAGTTGGCGATTCAGTCAGAACAATGCTTTCAGTGTCAGATTACTGTAGAGACGATACAATGTTCACATTAGGGTGAGTTTGGTTACCCTCACTGAGGTATGAAATGGTGAGTAAGGTTTTTTTTTAGCAAGGTTGCTAGTTCTGTAGTTAGCTATGCATGTAATAAATTAATTATGGCTGATGAAGATGAAGTTCCTCCGAAAATTATTAAGATAACTAATGAAATGTGTTGACAATGTAGCTGTTGAAGGTTGACAATATGCAAGTAAAAGCGAAAAACTCATCGAATATATTAATAACTTGTCCATGCTGAATATTTTCTGGTTTTCCATATCAAAAGATTGTTCGGGAAACCTTTTACTTCAGGAGAGCCGACAATTAATTATTGAATACTAATACTTGTGCATGTTAAGATCTCTCATCTCAAAGAGTGATCAGAAAATAATTTTTCTTTCGTGACAGGATTTGTTCATTGACACTCGTAAATCGCAACAGGACTTGATTAGACTTTACCTCGACAGACTACTCAGTGTATAGGTTATGGTAGGAACCTATAGGGACCGGATGTGAGACAGTTCAAGTTTTTTTTGGAGACTTTGAGAAGGTGACAATCTGACTATCGATATATTTTTTAAAAGTCCTGGAGATTATTAGGTTATTGTGAAAGTTAATTGAATTTGCTAATATCAGATTAAAAAAAAAAGTTAGAAGTGGAAATAGGAGACTATAGTACCGATGGACGAAAGTGACCACAGAATAGGGGTAAGGTACAATTAACTGTTAGCCGATCAGCTGCTAGTCATGACATGAATGAGCTTAGGGTGTGAACCGTGTGATGTATAGTGAGGACAGTGAACACTGACTGAAAACTTGAAACAGGCGCAGAGGAATACTTAAAGTGTGGAAATAATTATTTTGTAATTTTGTAGTACATACAAGGACAGTTAGTTGGGTTTTATTGAGTTATTATATGTTTCGTGTTTAAAATTAATATGGCAATTTTTCATTGAATTGAAGGCGGTAAATTTAGTTCGGGTGTTTAGTATTTCATAAATCAAAATGACTAATCGGAAAAATAAACCAAAAGGTGGGAGGAAAAAGCAGAAAGTAGACAGTCAGATTCTAGGAAGGTTGGATAAATACGATGGCAAATCTAACATTGATAAATACTTATTACGATTTGACAGAAGAGCCAAAATCGAGGGTTGGACCGGTAGACAAAAAACAGAATTATTAAAGTTTTCCTGTGTAGGTAGAGCCAGGAATTTTCTCGAAGCTAATAAAGAGACAGAAAGTTTATCCTATGATGCGATATGTGAGATATTGAAGAAAAGATTCAGATCAGTAATTAACAGAATGGATGCTACACTTAAGTTGGTACAAATTAAACAAGGACGAATGACAATTGAAGAGTACGCTAGTAAAATTGAAGCTACATGCGGTAGATATCATTACATAATTCCGGAATTGCAAAATGTTAAAGACAGAGATAAAATGCTTGTCGAAATATTCATTATGGGTTTGAAGCCCAGTATCAAGGTCATACTCAATATGAAGGAGTGCCATAATTTCTATGAATTGGTTAAATTAGCAAAACGTGTTGAGACTAGTAAAAAGCTGACGAATAGCTATGATTGGAAAAAGGAAACTAGCAGTTTTTACCGAAATAGTGCACAGGCGGATAGAGAAAGTGGATTCAATTTCTCTAAGTCAAATAGAAATAGACAAATGATCGAAGATTTAATACCAGTTGTAGTGTTAGTGCTAACCTCGGTGATAAGTGGTATTATGATGTTGAATTGTCACGGTTTAATGAGGTACAGACAAGGGAATAAGAACTATTGTAGATGGTAGTTAATATGTAGCGGAGAAAGGATCAAATCAAGGTGGCATTGAACAAGATTGTGTTGGTATATTGAATTACTTGGCCAATAATTCGATATAGCAATTTACTCTCGAGTCCAATACTAGCTTTGAAATGTTATATCCTTATTAAAGAATTATCAAAAGTATTTATGACATGTGAGAAATATGAAGAAACCTAACCGTAGACTTTAGCAGAGGTAGAGAGTAGCATAGGACTACGAGAAATATTTTGAGGGAATAGAGAAGGTAATATGATACGCCGGGATACGTAAAAGAAACGATAAAATCGAACAGAGAATTGAATAATCCTAGAGAAGAGTGTAGAGTGTGTGTTTAATGACGTCATTACGAGTGTGTATACGTATGAGTAACTAAATGGAAAAACAAACAGGAAGAAGCTGGAATGGATTGTCACGAACTCTAAGCAAGTTACGTGGACGAAGTACTGAATTATTAGTCTATGAAAAGGGTTAACCGTGAATGAGGTTGATGACAAGTGTGTCACTGCGATGAGAGCAATTAAATGAATAATGCCCGTATAGATAGACATGAGAGGTGGAGAGAAAGACTGGAATTCGTAGTCGTAAATTTTAAAGGAAATTCATGCATAGTGATATGCATTTCTGCATAGTCGGATTAGAAATTGAGTTGAACTCAATGTGGCATGTATTTGAAATGGCAATTAAAGAGAATTGAGAGTGAAACCAGAGGAAACTTGATAAGAGCAGTAAGCACCTAAAAGGAGACTTAAAAATTAAATTAAGGATTTGCATGTTTTTAGAATAAGTTGTGCACATAGATATTAGTTGCATGGTAGTACGTAGAAGAATAAATTTAGAATAATTTTAATCAGATATAATACTAATTTTTTGAGTAGATATAGCATTAGAATTAGATGCATTGCGTGTGTTGGCCGATGTAAGCATATATTAACTGCCTAAAAGAAAATGAATAAAGCCTGTGAGAATAAGGATCAGTTTTGATGAGTTTTGGAATGTATTTCCCTAACCTGACGAGTAACCAAAGGATTCATTTAATACATTAGCGGGAAGTAACGGCTGAGTTTAAAGAGACACATTGTCAGTTCGAAAGACACCTAGATGGAGGGGTAATTTAGTTGATTATTTATTTTGTTAAGAGAGAGACTTAAGATGAGCTCAGACTATGAGGGAGAGTGAAAAATTAAAGACCCATTATAACAGATTGGAAAGGAATAACGTGAACCGTTATTACCGTGAAATAAGATGTGTCATTGCTGTAGACTAACGATGTTGGTTATTATTGCTATGTAGACTTAGTGGTGGATTAGAAATTAGATGGTAGTGCATGTCCATTATAGAGAATGGTAGACTAAATTAACCATTGTAGTAAATGTAGACCAATAACATAAATGATGAGAGACTAAGCATACGACTCAGAGGGGAGGAGAACCGGAAGTACATAAAAGAGGAGAGAGGTAAACCACATAACAGATGAACCTTGGCAAGTATTTAATTCAGGTAAAGGTTGAAATAAATAAAATGACGATACACCGACTGTGAGATGCTTTGTTCTTCGAATTAATTATTTTGATTATTAAGTGAATAAATTTGAATGATTATCATATGAAACAATGAAAGTAATGCTTACAACTATTTAACTTAACTCAAAGACGTCATAAACTCCTAAAAAGTTATTGATGCAAGTAGGTTAATGATGTATGTAAATTAAGTTCGATAAAAAAAAAAATGATGATGATAATCTAAAAAAAAAATTAATAAAAAAAAAAAAATTAATAAAAAATAAATGTTAATTTTATGTCTGGAGAGTGATCAACTCCATAGATCTAAGTAATTTTACGTTACAACATAAATTAAGATGTAAACTGTTCAAGAAAAGGTAGGAATGAGAGGCTAGGTAGGAAGACCCTTGAATACATACTCAAATACCCTCTAACCCACAGTAAAGACGAGGTCAGAGGTCAGCCAAGCAGAGAGATGCCCTGATACAGAATAGAGAGATGCCCTGATACAGAGCCGATAGACGCCCTGATGCAGAATAGAGAGATGCCCTGATACAGAGCCGATAGACGCCCTGATGCAGAATAGAGAGATGCCCTGATGCAGAGTGGAGAGAGGACCATGTAAGGTCCTGATGCGAAGCGGAAAGAGGCAAGTCGACGCACTCCGAGAGGTTGGCTATGGCGGAGAATGCAATGAGGTCTGTGCTGTAATGAAGTACTTGGCGATGCAACGCCGAAGAACTCACACCATTCCTGTGACATCAAATACACAGGAAGTGCAGCACCACAACATGCTAATGGTCGTGCAGACGCTGTTTGGCGATGGTAGAGTCAGCAAATTCTCCTAGAAACATATGCAAGGCGGTCGCACTTAACCTCTCCCACACGAGGTGTACGCTAATGTGCTACCTATATATCGATGTAAGGAGTCACCTGGATGAATATACCCACGTTGATTGGGTAATTGTCTGCAGCAACGGTTGCAGAAGATGATGGTTCCTGGTCGTATGAACGTTGTCTACGGCAATGCAGCTTTCCAATCAAATGACTCCGTCCTAACTCCAAGAATTCCCCGTTCACAGGGGGAACAACTTAATTACGTCTAATCAGTACGAAACGCGAATGCAAATCTTTCTCCAATGAAAGACACATTCCTACTTACAACTGTGTTCTCAGGCGGGACAGAAGTCACCTAAGAGCAATTATCAGTTATTCGGGTAATTTGCCCGGTCTATGAAAATCGCCGAATCGATTTGCCGCGTACGCGTTGTCTATGTTAGTACAACTTATCTCCAGTTGATTGCAGCAGAAGTCAACACGAAGTCCACAATGCTGTTGAGACCCAATCCTTGATCACAGCCGGTGCACGAGAGGATGAGAAACAACGATCTACGAAAGATGCCACCTCCACTGTCGGAAGTTGCAAATGCAGTCTGATTGTCAAAGCAAAGCAGATCGGTTAACAAGTAATCGACAAGAGATTACTAAGATTGCGTTCAATTCGTAATGCAAGTGTAAGAACTTGAGTGATATAAAATGATTTTAATGAAAGAGACTATGAAATAAAGTCTCTGTTAAATTACTAATGTGTGAGAAAAAGTTCCCACAAAGAAATGAACTAAATTGAGTCCGATCAATTGACTAGATCGGATTGCTAAAGTGTAGAGAAAAAAAAACACTTAAAAAAAAATAATAAAAATAATAGCAATTAAGAGTTCAATCTTAGAATTAATTTAAGTATTTTTATTTTTGTGTCTAGTATATAAGTTAAGTTAATATTTATCTTTACTTTATTTCCATGGCCATTTAGTATACATTTAGTCTATAAGTTAATGTAAGATTTTACTTTACTCATTCGGCCAGTTCGTATTTTGTGTTAGAGTAAGATTTTATTCTATGTCCTATTATAGAGTATTCTTGGCTGATAAGATAACTTGGTGTATGTTTAATTTTTATTTGAATATGCCTTCAGCCTCACGATTTTTCCCTGCATTTAATATTTTGAAACGTCACAGTGCCTAATGGATGTAAACTGAGTAGAATGTGATTTCTGATTGCCTTACATTATTGACAGATGTTGAAAGAAGCAAGGATTTATTAAAATGAGTAAGTAGTTACATTTGAGGAAGCTCATTCTTGTGTAATTACTGATGGTAATTTGAGCATTGATATAGAGTAGCAACTATAAAGTGATTATCCTTAAAACGATATTAATGTTTGGTAATATAATTTGGAATTTTATTTTTTGAATGGGGACAATATTTTGTAAGAAGACAAACTAAATAATATTAAAGTAAGAAATTCATAAATTAAAGCGTGTCATAGGTCTGATTATAATTGGAGGAAAGTCTTCAAGAAATGTATCTATGGTAAATTTTATATTTGGACTTGTGTTTTTAATTGATATACGGAGGCTTATCATAATTGAGATGAAACTTTATAAGAGAATTTAATGCACTGTAAGATTTTAAATTCCAAAAAGGATTTTATATTATTTCATTATGTTTCCTTTTTATGTAACTTCCTTATATATGTGTTTTGGAATATTTCATCACTTCATAATTTGTCTATTATTTAATTATTTTCTGTTTATTTCATTATGTGGCTATTATTTCATTATGTGACTACTATTTCATTATGTGGCTATTATTTCATTATTTTCTGTTATTTCAATATGTGTCATATATCCTTTGCTTTATATTATTTAACTATGTGCTATTTGGTAACTACTGAGGCTAATCCAAATAGGTAGAGTATGTTAGGGACATAAATTTATTTTGACTAATTGAGAGGAGGATTTGGTCCGTAGACTTATAGAAAACACTATGTCATAGAAAACGAGTAGCCTGTTATGGAGGGGATACCCCAATAAATTTAGAGTTCAGCTATAGGAGCCATATTTGGAAAGGGAACTAAAGAAATCTAGATAGGGCTCGCATTTTTAACGGGAGGCTGTGTATAGATTCTATATGCGACCCCTATATATATTTGTACATTTATATATTTAGGAATGAGGAATAATATATTCAGGAATATAAGGAACAATTTACATAGGACTTTTGTAACATTTTGGTTATTTGGTTTATGAAAGGATTTATCTGTTAGCTTGGGTGACGAAACAAGGGAACCTTATATATTTCACGAATACTGTTTAGGTACGGAATAGTTCCTTAGATTAAGGCAGCTAGATTTATTACAGAGGGTGACAGCTAACATAACTTGGGAAACAGTTAATGCTTAGGTTGATAGATTATGAAATAGTTTACCAAAGAACTTCATAACGGTTTCTGGGCGGAGATACGAAATATTGTTTATTGTTAGGCTGAATTAGGATTGGATAGTTTGGGAAAAGAGCACACCCCCGGTTTTAACGAAGTCCAATGAAATTGGAGAATTGAGAAAAAGGGTGGGTTAGTTTAAGAAAGGAGGTGGAGATTTAGAAGGAGTGAGGGGAATAGAAGTTAGAGAGGAAGTTAGTTCCCGACTAGAGACCAGCGAGAAAGCTTCCCTCATTCCTTGACCATAGTGTCCTAATAGTTATTGGTGATGAGATTAACTAAATCTGAAGAGATGTCCTGCCCTGTTACCTGATCGAAGCTTCTGTCCATTACCTCAATATGTATAAGTATCTTGGGTTCTAGCCTCTCATTAATTATTGGTTGGATTAGAAAAATGTCCAGTCCAGATGTTGAATTGTATAATGTACTTCATGAGTATTTTGAGTAACCTTTCTGTGTAATGTCATGCATGAATTTTATCAATAGTGGATTGAGTTAATTAGAATGAGTTGTTTCATTGTCCTCGTAGTTCCAGGAATCCCTTGCAATCATGAGAATTAATACTTATTTTCGAATAAGACGAAACCCATGCTAGAATGGAGTTCGGCTACTTTGATGAGATAAAAATTAATAAGCTACCGTAAATGGGAAAGATAAGATGGAAAGAATCAAATAAAGATGAATTAACGTATTTAAATAAAGAGTAAAATTATTAGACCCCCGATCATTCAAGCTAAAGTACAGTCACCAGCTAAAGTACAGTCACCAGCTAAAGTACAGTCACCAGCTAAAGTACAGTCACCAGCTAAAGTACAGTCACCAGCTAAAGTACAGTCACCAGCTAAAGTACAGTCACCAGCTAAAGTACAGTCACCAGCTAAAGTACAGTCACCAGCTAAAGTACAGTCACCAGCTAAAGTACAGTCACCAGCTAAAGTACAGTCACCTCCAAAAGTACAGTCACTAGCTAAAGTACAGTCACTAGCTAAAGTACAGTCACCAGCTAAAGTACAGTCACCAGCTAAAGTACAGTCACCAGCTAAAGTACAGTCACCAGCTAAAGTACAGTCACCAGCAAAAGTACAGTCACCAGCAAAAGTACAGTCACCAGCTAAAGTACAGTCACCAGCTAAAGTACAGTCACCAGCAAAAGTACAGTCACCAGCAAAAGTACAGTCACCAGCTAAAGTACAGTCACCAGCTAAAGTACAGTCACCAGCTAAAGTACAGTCACCAGCAAAAGTACAGTCACCAGCTAAAGTACAGTCACCAGCAAAAGTACAGTCACCAGCTAAAGTACAGTCACCAGCAAAAGTACAGTCACCAGCAAAAGTACAGTCACCAGCAAAAGTACAGTCACCAGCTAAAGTAAAGTCACCAGCTAAAGTACAGTCACCAGCTAAAGTACAGTCACCAGCTAAAGTACAGTCACCAGCTAAAGTACAGTCACCAGCAAAAGTACAGTCACCAGCAAAAGTACAGTCACCAGCAAAAGTACAGTCACCAGCTAAAGTAAAGTCACCAGCTAAAGTACAGTCACCAGCTAAAGTACAGTCACCAGCTAAAGTACAGTCACCAGCAAAAGTACAGTCACCAGCAAAAGTACAGTCACCAGCAAAAGTACAGTCACCAGCTAAAGTAAAGTCACCAGCTAAAGTACAGTCACCAGCTAAAGTACAGTCACCAGCTAAAGTACAGTCACCAGCAAAAGTACAGTCACCAGCTAAAGTACAGTCACCAGCAAAAGTACAGTCACCATGCGCTGTCATTACATGGTTAAGGCTCGCTTCACACTTGCATTTTTAACAGCGTGGAAAAAAGCTCTTCCAAAAAGTGTTCACACATGCATTGTT